>CAUYUJ010020627.1:224155-244222 GCA_963575745.1 Prorocentrum cordatum | reverse complement strand
GGCCTGATCCCTGTTCTCTGCCCCCCCTCCCCCACCCCTCCCCTCTGTCGTCTCCACGGCCTGCTGGTCGATGACCGCGCCCGTCTCTCCTTTCTCCGCGCCCGCCCCCCCTCGCCGCGTCGTTCTTCCCTCCTAGCGGCCATCGGATCCTGCGCCCCATTTCGCATGAGACTCCTTAGAACTCTGCTCCTCTCCTACTTTACCCAAGCCGCCGACATTTCGTACTCGAGGACCGGATGATTTACAGCACGGTCCAGCGGACTGCACCCAGCGCACCGCGGGAGCTGGCCACGTCTGTTGTGACATACTGCCAGAATGGATTGCGCCCGTTGCCGCAGTAGTTGTTGTTCCGCTTGAACCCATAAGGTACTGCGCATACGAGTCGTGATTAAACACCGCTCACGAACCAAACGTTTGGTTATCAGACAGAGGGCTAGAGGCTGGAAGTCAGTATGATTACAATCGCCGAGTACATCGGAGACCTAGCGCAGCAGAAAGTACATCTGGACAGTTGCGAAGAATCGGCAGGGCGCATTGCCCGCAAGCAGGCATTCTTACGGGAAGCTGCGGGGCATAGCTCGATGTTGAAAGTTGGGAGATCAAGATTACAAGCACACTCCAAAACAGCCATTGGCACAGCTTCAGGCTTAGACACGACACACTTTCTGGACGCCGCGGCCTCGCGCGCAGCGTCGAGGCGCAGGAGGTCGCACAGCGGAGAAGCGCGCGCGCGGCAGGCCCACTCAGAAGCCAGGGGCAGGGATCCACCACGGGGGACCAACCGTGCCATGCGCACACCTGGGCGTGGGCTGCGGGGGGGAGCGGCGAGGGGAGCGGGGCGGTGCCAAAAGGCCAGCGCCGACAGCACGGGAGAAGCCGGGCGAGGCGCAGGGCCGGCACAGGCACGACTGGAAGGGGCGAGCGGCAAAGCAGGACAGGACCGGCGCAGCAGGAGCGGCGCAGAGGAGATGAAGGGCAGCCGATGGGGGAGAGCGGGAAGCACGTGACCGTCGATGCGGGAGGCGGCAAGGCGACCCCTCCTCCTCCTCCTCCTCCGCCTCCTCCTCCTCCTCATTCCTTCTCTCTCCTCCGACCTCTCCTGGGCTCATCCTCCTCCCCCTCCTCCTTTCCTCCTACCGTCCTCCCTCCCCCCTCCTCCTCCCCCCCCCCTCCTCCCCCTCCTCCTCCTCCTCTCCTCTCATCTCCTCCTCCTCCCTCACTCCTCTCCTCCTCCCTCCTCCTCCTCCTCCTCCTCCCCTTGCGCTCGTCTCCTCCTCCTCCTCCATCTGCTGGCTTAGGGGACGCGGGAGCGACCTCGCGGCAGCCGCAAGGGGGCGCGAGGACTGGGCAGGGCTGCCGCGCAGAATCAGAAGCGCGGGGCCCCCGGGTACATTGGAGCGAAGGCAGGGAAGGCCGCCTCAAAGGGAGCACCCGAGGAGGGAAGGCCACCTTCGCACCGTCAGCCAGCCCAGGCATCGCCACCCCGCCGGGTATACGGTATAAGAGGTGGTCGGTATCGTTTAACCGATCCCCATCCCCATCCCCATCCCCACCATCCCACCATCCCAGCTGGGGATATGCGCCCCGCAGCTCGAAGGGAGCAGCCCATATCCCCATCACAGAAGGTAAATCGGCCAGTGGTTCCCAGCCCACGCCCGTGGGGATAGGGGTCGGTTAAACGATGCTCAGGTGGGGGCGCCGACTTGGGCCGCACCCGAAGGAGGGGCAGCGGAGGGGGGGCCCACAGGGGGAATCCGCGTCCCACGAGGTGGAAAAACACACACACACACACAAAAGAAACACACGCGCACACACACACTGTGGAAAACACACTGCAGAAACACACACACACACACACACACAAACACACACAAACACACACACACACACACTGGAAATTACTCCGACGGAAGAACCCCACATAAGAATCCTCTGGGCGAATCTGGAAAAAACCATCACCGTCGTCCTCGTGGTTGGTGAGGCGTCCTGGCTGTCTCTTCTGCGTATATTTCCTCTCGCCTTGGCGCGGGCCCCCTTTCCACTCCTTACGTTGTCCCCATCCTCGCCCCCCTGTTTGTTCCGCGCCCCGCCACCTCCTCCCCTTCCTGTTGCATGAGCGCGCATGTCGATGTTCCTCGGCGCCGTCGCCGCCACGGCCAGCACAGGCGCGTTCTCTACAGGTCACGTCGCGCAGCCGTTGGGACAACCCCGCGGGCCAGGCTGTCGGGGCAACCCCGCGAGCCGCTGGCGCGCAAGACCAAGCCGTTGGGGCAACCCCGCGGGCTTCGAGCGAGGCGCAGCCGCGCTCAGGCGGAAGGCAGCACGAAGCCCAGCTCTGCCGCGAGCTGCTTCGCCTCCGCCCTGGACAAAACCGCCTGGGACTTCCTCCATATTCAAGCTTGAGGAGCCCAAAAGTGACGGCAGTTACAGGGTTCCGATGACCCGCTCGGATTACCAACATGATCTGCGGGCCCCATAGGGAGGGAGATCCCGCCTGAGACTTCCTCACAATTCACTCGAGTACGATGGCTCCCGCTCCGATTTCCTCCAAATTATTTCAGGCTTGACGAGACAAAAAGTGACGACAGTTTACAATTTTTTTCCGGATTGACCCGCTGGCGATTACCAACATGATCTGCGGGCCCATTAGGGAGGGGGCTCCGCCTGAGCCTTCCGCAGAATGCACTCACAGGGACGAGGTTTCGCCTGAGGGACTTCCTCAAAAAATTCAGGCTTCTGAGGAGCCCAAAAGTGACGACCAGTTCACAGGGATTCCGATGGCCCTCCCCGATTCGCCAAAACATGATCTGCGGGCCCCATAGGGAGGGGGCTCCCGCCTGAGACTTCCTCACAATTCACTCACAAACGAGGCTCCCGCCTGAGACTTCCTCCATTTTCAGGCCTGGGGAGCTCAAAAGTGACGACAGTTACAGGATCCCGATGACCCGCTCGGATTACCAAAAAATTCGGATTTTGCGGCCCCCCATAGGGGGGGAGCTTTCTTTTACTCTTTTTTTTTTTTTTTTTTTTTATTTTTTTCTTTTTTTTTTCTTTTTTGTTTTCCCCCGCATTCTCGGCGAGAGGGACTTTTTCACCTAATACTCAAAGACGAGGCCTCCCCGCCTAGATTCCTCAAATTTTTTCAGGGTTGAGGAGCCCAAAAGTGACGACAGTACAGGATTTTCCGATGACCCGCGCTCGGATTACAACATGATCTGCGGGCCCCATAGGGAGGGGGCTCCGCTGGAGACTTCCTCCCAAACTCATCACAGGACGAGGCCCCTGCCTTGAGACTCCTCAGTTTTAAGGCTGGGTAGCCTCAAAAAGGGCGACAGTTTACAGGATTCCGATGACCCGCTCGGATTACCAACATGAACTGCGGGCCCCATAGGGAGGGGGCTCCCGCCTGAGACTTCTTCACAATTTACTCAACGATGATGAGGATGAGGATGATGAGTGGTGGTGAAGATGAGTCCCGCCTGAGACTTCCTCCAAATTCAGGCTTGACGAGCCCAAAAGCGACGACAGTTACAAGGTTCCGATGACCCGCTCGGATTACCAACATGATCTGCGGGCCCCATAGGAGGGTGCTCCCGCCTGAGACTTCCTCACAATTTACTCACAGACGAGGCTCCCGCCTGAGACTTCCTCCAAATTCAGGCTTGAGGAGCTCAAAAGTGACGACAGTTACAGGATTCCGATGACCCGCTCGGATTACCAAACATGATCTGCGGGCCCAAGGGGGGGGGGCTCCCGCCTGAGACTTCTTCCACAATTTTCAATCGATGATGAGGATTGCGGATGATGAGTGGTGGTGAATGTGAGTGGTGACGAGGATGATGATTGATTGTGATGTTGGTGGTGGCGAGATGAGTTTTGAATGAGGATTACTGCGATGCCGATGATGATGATGATGATGATGATGATGTTCATGAGCGTGTGAGAGAGTGCGAGTGATGATGATGATGAATATGTGAGTGACTAAGCATGTGAGAGAGCATCATCGATGATGCTGATGAGGTTGATGATGAGAGAGTGTGAGCGAGTGTGAGTGGGTGTGTGTGTGTGTTCCTGTTCCTGCGCGGGGTGTCCAGAGAAAACAAGAACCCCACTTTGGATGTGGGGAAAACACACACACACACACACACACACACACACACACACACACACGCACAACAAAAAGCACACAGACTGTGCTTTTTCCACAGACTGTGTGTGTGGTTTTCTCCTCGGGCCGGGTCAGTCAGACGCACGAATGCTGCTGTGCGGCAGGCCTCTTCCGGGAGGGGGCTGGAGGAACCGCGTGTGCGTCAGCGGTCCCCCAGGCAGAGCGGCCGTGTCCCGTTTGTGGAGGATCTTCCCGCCGTGCCGAGGCCAAAGGGCTCCGTGGGACGAGCCTTTCGGGCATGTCCCTTTACGGTAGGAGCATTCAAAGTAGTCAAACGCTAGCCTGGGGACGATCTTCTGCAGTTTTGACCCTCTTTGAGCATGTTCTGATGATTCGTTCCTGCTCGTCCGAACTCCGCCTGCAGGAGGAAATGCCCGACCTGAGACAAGCGTTATGTCGGGCCTGTCCCCCTACGGGGGGACTGTCGACGAAAAATAAAAAATACCCCAGCAATAGTCAAAAAATAATCTAAAAATAGTCCGGGAATTATTTTTTGAGTATTTTTTACCTAACAGCGAAGACTGATAGGTTTCTAGTAGTGTCAAAAGAGCTCACAGATCACTCCACAGGGGGGTCCGGGCAGGTGTTGGGGCGTTTCCGGGCGGCATGAGCCGGGCTCGTTTTTCACCAACAGTCACACACTTCGTGCTCTTCGCCTTCCCAGAACTCCATTCCCAGGCCACATTTTGGGGGGCCAGATGCAACTGTAGGCCACTTCGTGCTCTTCGACATCCCAGAACGCCATTCCCGGGCCACATTCTGGGGGGCCGGATGCAACTGTAGGCCACTTCGTGCTCTTCGACATCCCAGAACGCCATTCCCGGGCCACATTCTGGATGCCCGGAGCCAACTGTAGGCCACTTCGTGTTCTTCCATTTCCCAGAACTCCATTCCCGGGCCACATTTTGGATGCCCGGAGCCAACTGTAAGCCACTTCGTGCTCTTCGAGTTCCCAGAACTCCATTCCTGGGCTACATTTTGGATGCCCAGAGCCAACTCTAGTCCACTTCCTGGTCTTCGAGTTCCCAGAACTCCATTGCCGGGCAACATTTTGAATAGCCAGACGCTTCATATTCCTTCCGCCACAGCTGTGTTTGGTTCAGGACTTGCTAGTGACACTGCAGTCCTCTGCATTCAATTGGCCACTACATTCATTCACTGCAGTCCACTGAGTTTTGATTGCAATGGCGTTCCCCTGGCCGTACCCCCATGTCCAACGTTCATCCGCAGCCTCTGCTCCGCGAGGCTCGTCCGAAGTGTCGCCGCCTCGCGGTGCTTCTCAGCCTGCGCCGCCTCGCGGTGCTTCTCAGCCTGCGGAGGAAGGTGGACAGACGCCTGGTTCTGGCGCTGTGCAGCCTGCGTCTTTCACGGTCGCCTCGTTCAATTTCGGGTTCGAGCAGGGCATGATGACTGGTAAGCAGGCGGCCACTCACTGCGCTAACTTCGGAAGGTTGTGCGCCAAGATAGTGGAGACCGCTGATGCTGATATGGTCTGTGGCTGCGAGGTCGGTGCGTTCCGTGAAGGCTTTCGCCGAGCAGGGATCAACGTGACAGAGATCCTCAGTAAGCCTTTCGGTGATGGCATTCGCTTCTTGGAGGTCGACAACTACTTGACTCTCTGGGGGTTCCGCGGTGCTTCTCAGCCTGCGGAACTGACTCTGTGCGAAGACAGCAAAGTTTACAGGCCTCCTAGCGGCCGAGATATTGATGCTGTTATTTCACATTTTGAGGTGAACAAACCAGGCCATGACAAGTTCCACGTGGTGATCGCCAACATGCACATCGTGTGCGGCAAGAAACCGCCGAGCATCCAGACTCGAAAGCGGACAGTTCGCCATCTCCGCTTGCACCTGGACGGCCTGGCCAAGATTCTTGAGAATCTAAACGAGGCAGTCGTTGTGCTTGTAGTCGGCGACGACAACCTCACTTTCCAGGAGGCGCGGGAGGCTTACCAGCGCGAGCAGAACGACGAGAAGGTATGGGAGGTCCATGCCACTCCGGCCGACCTCAAAGGCGACCACGTCGCGGTCTGCGGAGCAGTCGCCCGTTTCTGCTCCATTGCCGTTGGCGCGTCTTTTACGGATCGTGGCATGCGCAACGACGCACACGATGCGGTGGCGGTTGTGCTCACTCTCCCTGGTGCTATTCAGCCTGGGGAGAGCAAGAGGCGGAAAATTGTCGTCGAAAACGTCTCCGACGCCGACGTCAGCGTACAGGCGGACCGCGAGTCTTCTGTGCATTGGGATCGGTCGCCGAGTTCTGCTCCTCCGCTTTCACCGACTTCACCGGGTGATCCCGACTACGTCGAGGATGTCGTTCAGAATCGCGCGGACGACTTGCACAGGGAGCTGAGGCAGCTTTGGGACGACAGGTACGACGAGGAGTACGATCCGAAAGTCCTCCATCATCTCAGTCTCTTGCTTTTCAAAAAGAGGAAGTCCACGGAGCCAGCGGACACTGATCCAGCTGGCGCTCCTCAGCCTGGCTCGGAATATGACGCGGCCTTTGCGTCTCAGGAGGAGACTGGCCGAGCCATTCTCTCTGTCCTTAAGCTTCGACATGACTTTCTGCGGAGCAAGAACATCGACGACATGCGCTGCGTTCTCACGGAGCCTGAGCGCCAGGAATTGGTCAGAGTAGCTCGCGACCAGCGCGAGCAGTCGCGGCAGCAGCGTGCGCTTCAGGGACGGGATGTCGAAAAGGGAAAAGCGAGAGGCAAGTCTGCGCCACAAGGGGGCCATGCGGTTCCGCAGGGTCCTAACAAAGGGCCAGGCGGTAAGAAAGGTTCTCACGGTGCTTCTCAGCCTGCGGGAAAAGGTGGCCAGGCCAAGGGTGCAGGTCTGGGTAGCGTCGCCAAGTTTGTGAAAGACCAGAAGCGTAAGCGGTGGCATCGCCATTTGCAACGTGTGGCCGGTACCAAACAGATCTGGGAGGCGCTGGCCTTCTCAGAGCGCTTCGACGTTGATTGGTTAACGCAAGCGTTGCAAGCTGATCACAGTGAGGGCCGCGATGCAGCAGTTCCCGAGGAAGCTCTGCGGCAACAGCGGCGCCGGCTGCACCACCAGAAGGCCGAGGCCATCGCGCGCTACAACGAGGGGGAGCGGCTTTCCCTCCATCTGTCTGCCCAGGCTGGCCAGGCAAAGCCGAACTTCACGCGCAGGCAGCTGGACGTGTTGCAGATGTTTGAGAGCGGAGCGCTGCTTCAAATCCGCAACCAAGCGATTCTGGCGTGCGGGCACGGCCGTCTGTTCAGGGGCGATGGCGACTACCTGGACATCGGCGGCAGCACGGGCGGTGGCTCCAGGCGCATCATCGATTCTTGGCAGCCGCCGGACTGGCGTGACTTCCTCCAAGACGATCAGGACATCTGAGTTTTGCAAGTCTCCCTGCCCGCGGTGCTTCTCAGCCTGCGGTCTGCCGCTCTCCAGCTGCGGTCTCGAGCAGTAGTGTTCGAAAGCATGCGAGTTCCTGCGGTGCTTCTCAGCCTGCAGGTTTCGCAGCCTGCGCTCTGCAGTACAAGTGCTTTTCAGCATGCGACATCCTGCGGTGCTTCTCAGCCTGCAGGGTTCGCAACGTGCGGTTTGCAATGCATTCCTTTTCAGTATGCGAGTTCCTGCGGTGTTTCTCAGGCTGCAGGGCTCCGAGGCTCTTCGCTTCGATGCCAATGTTTTCAGACACCGTAGCTCCGTTCCGTAAACGTCTTCCAAGAGCCGCTCGCAACCTTTTGCAGCTGGCTGTCTGCACGCTTCGCCGGCTTTTGCTGCGCGGACAATTTTCTCACACACGTCAGCGCCGTTTGTAGGCGTCAGAAAAACATGTAGACATTCACGAAGGGCTCAGTCTGTATATCGCCACATCATTACATACGCAGTCGTCGAACACATCGGTGTACATTCAGCGCTTTGTCCTTCTACAGCATTCTTTCCGTTGATAACAGTGTTCTGATGGGTTCGCTTCGTTCTAAAAGCGTTGATAGCAGTGTCTCGTTTGCGGACAACTCATTCTATATCAACTCACTGATACCGAGTTTCCTTTCACCATAAGTGAATGCATACCAGTGTATGTTGGTTACTACAAAAGTGGGTTCCTACAACCGACTTCATGATCGCTATCATCATCGCAGATTTCACTCATCCTCATCACCACGACTGGTTCACGTTGGCCTGCGGTGCTTCTCAGCCTGCAGTTCCTTTCGTTACACTGTAGTTGAAGCCGTTCATGGCAGTGACTCGTTTAAAGACAACTTTAGTATTGGGGGAAGTGTCGATAGCAGCGTTTCTTTTTACTTATACAAGCGTTGATAGCAGTGTCTCGTTTGTGGACAACTCATTATATATCAACTCATTCATGCAGAGTTTCTTTTCGCAGCAAGTGAATGCACAGCAGTGTATCTGCATTACTGGCCCCCACTCCATTATCACTATCATCATCAACGATTTCCTACACGCGTGTGCGCGGCGGTCGCCATGAGTGAATAGTTTGCAGAGACTTCTCGCATTGATACCCATGGGTCACTTCAGAGTGAACTCATTTGTGATCTTCTTTCATTGGAAGTTGAATCGGTTGATGGCAGTGCCTCGTTTAAACTCCACTTTGGTATTGCTAGTAGTGTCAATGCCAGCGTTTCTTTTTAATTGTGCAAGCGTTGATAGCAGTGTCTCGTTTGTGGTTAGTTATAACAGCGTTGACAGCAGTGTCTCGTTTGCGGACACCTCATTGTACATCAACTCGCTGATGCCGGGTTTCCTATCAACACCATCATCATCATCCTTAACCATGTTTGCTCGAGTTTCACCTGGCCGTCCAGCCGCGGCGGTGCTCCTCAGCCTGCCTTGTCACAATGCCAGCACGCGGCAAGGCATCGCCCCCGCCACCCCCGGCCCCGTGCGATGGCCCGTGGGAGATTCTGCCGGATCCGCCCGCACCGACTCCTCAGCCAGGTGTCGACGTGGTCTTTGAGCAGGCTCACCTCGAAGACATCCGCCGTACACAAGGGATGGGCGGCAAGACCGCCTGCCAGTGGCAGCGCGCGCTGCGCGCCGAGTGCATTGTCAACAACTTGTCGTTCAAAGACGTAACAAACGACCCGTCCTACGACTGGAAGCAACTGCTTCGGTCTGCCGCTCCGGGTTTCGCTGAGCGCATAATCGGGCAGGGCATCGCCCAGGTTCTCTTTCGCATCATCGAGACAGAGCGCGACCCTAACTACTCCAACACGGATGGCCACGGCAGGCACTTCTTCGAGTTCCGTCGTGCAGACGGTTCAGCCATGCGCCTGCATTACCATAAGAACGGCCGACCCGATGAGCCCACCTATGTCGGTCCACCACGCGCCGTTGCTCAGCCTGCCGTGCCTGAGCCTGGCGCTGCTCAGCCTCATGTTCCTCGTGGCGGCGCTGCTCAGACTGCCGTGCCTGACGGTGGCGCTGCTCAGCCTGCCGAGACTGGCGGTGATGCCCCACTGCTCTTCACACAGGAGCACCTGCAAGAGGCAGCCTGCTCGCGCCAGATTGTGGGCCGCGACGAAGCCAGCGCCGCTCTCCAATCGCTGTTGCACTACCACCATGGCGAGACTGCCCCAGGTGCTGTTGACATCACCGATGGCTCAGCATTTGACTGGCTTCGATGGGTGGCACATATCGAAGGTGCGCGCGACGTCATCCGCAATGGCGTCCACAGGGTCTACGCTGTCCGCTGGAATCCGCACTGGGCTCCAGAGGCCGTCTTCTGCTACGGCAACAACACCTACAGCACACTGGTGCCCCGCAAATCGCGCTACACAGGCTCGTGGAGCCACGCGCGAATTGTGACTCACCGGAACGCCAATTGGGTGACCGAACCGTTGCTATCTGCGGCCCCTGTGGCAGCTACGCCGTGGCTGGTGTTGCGGGATCAAATAACCTGGGAGTGATCTCTGGCAAACGAGATGTGGTGCTTCTCAGCCTGCACTCATGTGACACGCAATGCCGTGCCCTGCAATCGCGTGGTGTTTCTCAGCCTGCACTCGCAGGTCCTTCGGAGGTCAATTGTTATGAGTTCGGCACGGTCTCGGTCAAGTACAGCGTGCTGTGGGGATCCCGAGATGGGGCCTGGCTCAAGGTGCTCAAGACGTACTGGAGTGTCCCAGAGCCGGAGTGCCAGCTGATCCTCGGGAGTTGGAACGGCATTTTCAGGCCGTGGCCGGACACGTTCTGGATCAGGACGGGGGGGTCCGAGCCCGAGATAGATGCTAGCGCTCTGCAGTACAAGTGCTTTTCAGCATGCGACATCCTGCGGTGCTTCTCAGCCTGCAGGGTTCGCAGCGTGCGGTTTGCAATGCATTCCTTTTCAGTATGCGAGTTCCTGCGGTGTTTCTCAGGTTGCAGGGCTCCGAGGCTCTTCCCTTCGATGCCAATGTTTTCAGACACCGTAGCTCCGTTCCGTAAACATCTTCCAAGAGCCGTTCGCAACTTTTTGCAGCTGGCGGTCTGCAGACGTAGTCTGTCTCAGCATGCGAGCTCCCGCACGCTTCGCCGGCTTTTGCTGCGCGGACAATTTTCTCACACACGTCAGCGCCGTTTGTAGGCGTCAGAAAAACATGTAGACATTCACGAAGGGCTCAGTCTGTATATCGTCACATCATTACATACGCAGTCGTCGAACACATCGGTGTACATTCAGCGCTTTGTCCTTCTAGCTGGGTCGCTTCGTGCTGAGGCTGAGGCTGATGCAGGCTGAGGCTGAGGCAGGCTGAGGCTGAGGCCGAGGCCGACGGCAGACTGAGGCTGAGGCTGAAGCAGGCTGAGGCTGAGGCAGAGGCAGGCTGAGGCTGAGGCTGAGGCTGAGGCAGGCTGATGCTGAGGCAGGCTGAGGCTGAGGCTGAGGCTGATGCAGGCTGAGGCTGAGGCAGGCTGAGGCTGAGGCCGAGGCCGAAGGCAGACTGATGCTGAGGCTAAAGCAGGCTGAGGCTGAGGCTGAGGCAGGCTGAGGCTGAGGCAGGCGGAGGCTGAGGCTGAGGCAGGCTGAGGCTGAGGCTGTGACTGCGACTGCCGTTGCCACTGCGACTGTCCTCGCGAATGCGACAACGACTGCGAGAACAGCAGAATTCTACAACTGGATTCTCATCCGAATCTTAAGGGGAATGCTTCCAGATATGCTCCTACACATGGCTGTTAGGTTGCTTTGCCGGGATAATTGACCTTCTTGGAGTATTTTGGGGGTATTTTTTATTTTTCGTCGAAAATCCCCCTGTAGGGGGACACGCCCGACATAAGACAAGCGGCAAGGCTCCTGCTGCACGGTGCCCTCCAGGGCTCCTCTCCGGGAGCCGGGGTTGGAGGCGGGCGGGCCGAGAGAGCTCCCGGGAGGCGACCCGCTCCTGGGGCCCCACATACATCCTCTGGCCGCGGATGCCTCGTTCGGCGTCGGCATCCGCGAGGCGGGGGCGGCGCCCAAGAGGCGCGTGAGCTGCGCGGCGGTGCAGAGGTCGGGGCGGAGGGCGCGCGTCTGCCGGGGGCGGCGTCCCAGAGGCGCGTGAGCTGCGCGGCGGTGTAGCGGCGGGGGCAGAGGGCGCGCGTCTGCGCCGGCGCGAAATGCGCCGCTGCTTTTGGCGGCGGGTGGGCCCGCAGCCTCTCCTGGGCGGCGGGCCTCCTTGCCGGCTGTTCCACGCTGGTGGCACCGCGCGCGAGGCTGTGCGGCCCACGGGGGGCCCCTCCTCCAGAGAGCTTTGCTCTGGGCACCCTTACCGAGTTTTGCCCCTTGAGGGCGCAGGCGATGAGCAGCCACGGCGCCGCTACCCACAGCCTGGGGCAAAGGACTCAAGCCGATGCCCCTGGACCAAGATTCCTGGGGCACGCGAAATCAGCAAAGGAGCGAACTCCGATGCCCCCGCCGGAGAGCCTGACGGGTTGACAAACGCCCCAACCTAGGAAAAAGGTCCAGCGTGCACCTAATTAGCCCACCCGGCGTGCCGGCGGGCTCGGCGGCGATGAAGACCCTCACGGCCGCCTCCCTTATGTGGCCTTCCGGCCTTTCTTTCACTGGGTAGAGCGATCCCGTGGGTTGAGTGCCACGGCTAGCCGCCCAGCCCCAGCCCTCGCGGCATAGGGTGACCGCGCCCCGGCCGGGGTGATGGCCCCCTGCAGGGAAGGAACGCCCTGCAGGACCACGCCCCAGCGGCCGCCTCGCCCGGTTCGGGAGATTCGTCGGGGCTTCCGTCCAGATTGACATGGCGCCGCTTGCCCTGGTTGGGAGCACAGTCGTCCTCCCAGGGCGCAGGGCCCCTGATCTGTCCAGGGGGGGGTTCACTCAGGTCCTTCCACCGCTGCTGGAGGAAGGCTCGCAGGAGGAAGTCCGACCAGACCGTGGGGTCGGTGAGGGCTCTGCCATCCCCTTCCCAGTAGGCGTCGCAGAAGTCCAGCCAGGGCCTTGCGGCCAGACCGTTTCGTCGCAAGCCGGTCGGAGATCGATGAGGGCGAGCCGGGAGAGACCTGTGAGGGTCCCATTTGAAGACCAAGGAGGCGTCGGTGTCGCTCTTGATGGTCGGGTCGGGTCGGCGCGCCTGGGGGCGGAGCCGGTGCCGCGGCGCGCCTCGGCGGGGGCAGGCGGTGGGGCGGGGTTCCGCGGCAGAGCCCGCACGAGGGCCCTCCGAGGGCCCCGGGGGTCCTCGGGCGGGCGGCCTGCTGGGCCCCGAGAAGGAGGCGGCGGGGCGGCCGGCGGGATGGTGCCGGCGGCGGGGCGGCTGGGGTCGAGGAGCGCCGTGGCCAGGGCCATCGGAGTCCGTGCTGGACATGCGCGTCGCGAACGAGGCGCTCGTGGCCTCTTCTGGGGCCCTCCCGGGCGGAGGGACCGTCCTGGAGGCCCGCGCGAGGAGCCCCAGGAGGCGCCCGAGAGCGCCCAGGAAGCCGGGGGTCTGGGCCCTTCGGAGGCTGACTTGCGAAGCCGCTGCCTCTCAGGGCTGCGCGAGCCTCGGAGCACTCCGCTGCGAGCGGAAGGCACGGTGACGGATTTTTGGTGTGCAGGCTATGTGGTGCAGTCTATATGGTGCAAACACAAAGTGGTGTCAGCCATGCTGTGCGAACTATGCGATGCGCAATGGATGCTGTGCAACCTGCGTGGTGAAGTCTGTGATGTGCGCATCACTGTGGTGCAAGATATGTGGCGCAGTCTGTGTGGGCCGGCGACGGGGTGGCGACGGCAGCAAAAGCGCGTTGACCGACACACAGGCCCAGAAGACGCGCGGCGACGAGGCGGCGACGGGGCGGCGACGGCGGCAACAAGCGCGGCGACCGACAGACAGGCCCAGACGACGGGCGGCGACGACGCGGCGACGCCGCGGCGACGAGGCGGCGACAGGGCGACGACGGCCCGCGGCCTCATAGCCGCCAGAGCGGCACACCAGCCCAGTTCGTCAGGAAACGCTCAAGAAGCCGCAAGTGCAAGCACTGTTTGGGGATTGTGGGGAGTCCGTGGTTGAAAATTTCAACTTGCCACGTTTCAATCCCGAGAGTTTTGTATTGAAATGTTGAATTCCGAATGTTGCTCATAACCTGTTTGAAATCATTGAGACTACTTAGAGCTTCAAGAGTTAAACAGACCCAACTGCATTTATCGAACGGTAACTGTAGAGAAGAAAATATATTGATTTTTGTTGTTGCGCGGCCCCCGTGCGCCCAGGGTGGTCGGAATCCCCATCCGATGAGAACTAAGCGAGGGCCGGAAACGCAGGAGGCGAGACAAGCCATGAGCGACCCGAAGAGGCGGAAGGTTGAGGAGGGAGAGAGAGAGAGGCGGAGGAAAGGGTAAGAGGAGACGAGGAGAGGAGGCGAACGAGGAGAGGAGAGAGGCGGCAGGAGGGAGGCGTTTGGCCTCACTTGCCCGCTGCTTTCGGGCCCCCCGCTGCCGCCGCCGCAGCCCGGCGAGCGCTTCGTGTACGTCGGCGAGTTCAGCAGGGGCCACATGGAGGGCCTCGGGCGCGTCACATTTGTGTCGGCAGGCTGCGGGGGCGGTGTGGATATCCCTAGGAGCGTGTGTCTCTTCATTGCTTGGGCCACGCTCTGGCCCCCAGTGCGCCCCCGGCACTGTCGCCGTGCGCACAGGGATCCGCGCAGGAACCCGAATCAGGATCCGTATAGGCATCCGCACTGAAATCGGCATAGGGATCCGCGATGGGATTCCCAGGGGCCCTTTATAGAAACCCGCACAGGGGTATGCATAGGGAGCCGCATAGGGGTCCGCGTGGGGATACGGATAGGGGCGGTGGCCGCGGGCAAGTTGCGGTGCTCTCAGGCACACGTGGTGTTCGTAGGAGAGACAGAGAGAGAGAGAGAGAGCAGTAGGAGGAGAAGGACGACGACGACAACGACGACGACGACAACGACGACGAGGATGGAGGAGGAAGGTAAGGAGCATACCTCTTATACGCCACGTGGAGGCAACGACGCCTGCGCAGGCATGTGCTCGCCACAATTCCTCGTCGCTCTTCGTTGTCGTTCGTCGTCGTCCTCGTCGCTCTTCGTTGTCGTTCGTCGTCGTCGTCGTCGCTCTTCGTTGTCGGTCGTCTTCGTCGTCGTCGCTCGTTGTCATCGTCATCTTCGTCGTCATCATCTTCGTCATCGTCGTCGTCATTGTCGTCGATTGTCATCGATCGCGGTCGCTCGTCGTTGTCAAACGCCTTCAGATGCTTTCGATGGCCTCTGGAGGCTTTCGGATGACCTCCGGAAGGCCTCTGGAGAATTCCAGAGGCCTCAGGAGGCTTCCAGAAGCCTGGGGAAGCCTCCGGAGACCTCTGGAGGCGTCGCTCGTCGTCGTCGACGCCGCCGTCGTCGTCGTCGTGGTCGTCGTCGTCGTCGTCGTCGTCGTCGTCGTCGTCGTCGTCGTCACCGCGGTCGCTCGTCCTCGTCGTCGCTCGTCGTCGTCGTCTTCGTCGTCGTCGTTGTCGTGGTCGCTCGTCGTCGTCGTCGTCGTCGTCGTCGTCGTGGTTGCTCGTCGTCGTCCTCGTCGTCCTCGTCGTCCTCGTCGCTCGTCGCTCGTCCTCTCGTCGCGCGCGCGGACGATTTGGTGGCGCGGAGCCGCACCGGTGGGCCTCTTGAGGCCTCTTGGGGGCTTCTTGGGAGCCTCTTGGGGCCTCCTGGATGCTTCTGGGGGCCGAGGGCTCGAAATTTCCGTTCGGGCCCCCCGCCTGGGCCCCCTCCTGCAGCCGTCTTGGGGGCCTCTTGGGCCATCTTGGGGCCTTCCTGGAGCCGTCTTGGGGCTTCCTGGGCCGTCTTGGGGCGATCTTGGAAGCCTATTGGGCCGTCTTGGACGTCGTGAAAGCCCAAGAGGCGAATGTGCTAGAATCATACGTTTCCCGAAGGGAATGGGACGATGTTTGCTTCTGGGGGCCCTCTTTGGACTCCTCTTAGGGGCCTCTTGGGGCGTCTCGGGGGCCTCTTGGGCCGTCTGAGGGGCAACTTGGGCGTCTTGGACCGATGCATCGGCGACTCGGAGCCCTCTTGGACCATCTTGTGGGCCTCTTGGGGCCCTCATGGCCCGTCGTGAGGCCCGTGTCGCGTTCAGCTGGGGCCAGCCGGACCCCCCCCCTCCAAACCGACCGGACCGGGCCCCGGGGGGATGGGTTTGGGGAGGGGGAAGCATCTCACACGCCGATGACCCCAAGGGGTCGGCGGATTTGTTCTCTCAATTTCTGCAGCGCCCGTTCTGGCCCCAGGGCCGTCAGAGAGTTGTCCGAGAGGAAAGAGCTGCCTTGGCGCTCACGGATCAAGCACACAATCAATCTGCCAGAGGTCCTGGTTCGGCAGTGCCCCTTCCTGGTCCTGGTAGCATTGGTCCCCGTTGTCGTTGTCGTCGTCGTCGTCGTCGTCGTCGTCGTCGTCGTCGTCGTCGTCGTCATCATCCCCCTCCTTCCTCCCTCCTCCCGCCTCCAGCCTGCCTCCCTCGCTCTTCGCCCTTCCCTCCTCTCTCTTCCCTCCTGCCCCCCCTCCCCTCTCCTTGTCTTCTCCTCCCTTCAACCTTCCACCTCCTACGGGTTCCCTCCTCGCTCATTCCGCCCTCATCTCACCCCTCTTCCTACCCTTCTCCCTCCCTCCTCCCTCCGCCACTCTCTTGCATTCCTCATCCCTCTACCCCTTCGTTCGGCCCATACAGTATTCCCGCCTTCGTGGTTCCTGCTCCCGGTCTCGCTGTCGCAGCATCACCTCCGCCTATCTCGCTTGTTCCTGGGATCGCTCCTCCCTGCCCCCTCCTGCCTCCTCTCATCCCATCCTCATATCTATCACCTCATTATTATATTCCTTAACGGGCGAAGAACGGTATAAACTAAACTTTTTCGCCGTCGGGGACACCTGCCCCAGGGCGGCTGGAAAGTTTATACCCTTACAGTGGCAACGTAGGGGTATAAACTTTCCAGCCGCCCAGAGGCAGGCGCCCCCGACAGCGAAAAAGTTTATGTTATACCGTTCTTCGCCCGTTAATTATTATCTTCCTCTCTTCCCCGCTTCTCATGTTCACGTCTTCCTCGCCCCTCCTCCCTGCTGCCTGCCTCTGTGGAGGCAGGCCCATCCAGCACCCCTCCTCACAGCTCCACCCTCCTTTTCTCGTCCCCTCTCCCCATCCTCCCTCTGCCAGCAACTTCACCTCCTGCTCCCTATCTGCCCCCTTCTCGTCCTCCTCCGATCATTCAATCCTTACCTTCTCCCCCTCATCCTCCCTTCCTCGTTCGCATCCCATCCCCTTCACTCGCGCGTCTCTTATCGCTCCTGCACCCTCCCCGTCCCCAGCATCCTTGTACATGTACGTGCATCCTTCCTCCTCGCCACTGCTCCGCCTTCTCGTCCGACTCCTCCCTCCCTTCACCATGATTATCCTCTTCAATCCTGCTCCTTCTCCTCCTCATCCTCCTCCGTTCACTTGGGCGTCACTTTGTATCCTCACCCGTAGCCTCATTCCAACTCCTTCCTAATCCGTCTCTCTTATGTCTCCTCACTCCAAATTGAGCTCCATCACTTTCCTCTCCTCTTAAGAGTACTCTCTACTCCATGACTCCGTCCTCTCATGTGTGTCACTGTGTCTTGCAAAGCCCTCCCTCGGCCTCTCATTCCTCCTTGTTTGTGCCTCATCCCGGTGTCGCCTTCTTTCATTGATCGCAGCTTTAATATTATTCCAATTAACTGCTCCCCATACTCCTTCATCATCCCCCGTCTTGCTTCTTATGCCTGCTTCCCCATTCTTCATTCCCTCATCATTGAGTCTTGACTCAGCGGAAAGAGAGCGTGAATGCCGACTTGCCCATAACAACGGGTTTGCCGAAGGTGCACGCCGCTAACATGCGGGCTGGGCGCCGAAGACCGTGGAGGCGGGTGGAGAACACCCCACGACTCCCAGAGAGGGTGGCATCAGACGTGGGAGGCCGGGGGAGGCTCGCGAGAGACCCGCGCGACCGTGGATGAGAGAGGCATCACGAACAGCCGCTCCACCAGACTGTCGACTTCACAGTGGAGGGACTCCTGGCAGGGAACGCGAGCTGTCTCCGCGGGAGGCCAGCTGATCCAAGAGAGTGTTCAAACTTCAGCCCGCCCGCCCAGGGGCTTGGCATCGCTCGGACGTGTGCATGTTTCCTTCGGCGAGGACCATCGAGGAGCATCCTTGATCATTTGGCGAGAAAACCACGCACGAAACCGAACAAAAACACAGGAAATGGACGTCCGAGCGATGGCCAGAGGGAGTGGTTCTGTTCGCCGCAAGATGCTGAGGCACCCCATCCAGGCGGCCGCCGTGCCGTGAGGTTCCAGACTCGGGACATTGCTTCGAGTCCTCGCTCTGCCTCCGATGATGACATCACATCACAGCGATCTTCCTGACCGTTCAGGCGGCATCGGCACTTCCGATGGCAGCCCACACAATCTCCCTCACCATATCAGACTACTGGGCAAGCGGCAAACGGCCGCGTGGCGACGAGTGGCAGCATGCGAGTAGCAAGCAGGAAGAGCAGAGAAAGAAGAAGGGAATAAGAGGGAGCGGAGGGGGAAAATCACCAAAGCCCAGTCCTCCCCTCCCCTCTCCCCCCCTGCTGCCGCGCCCTCACCTCGCAGCCCCTCTGGCCTGTAGATCCATTCCCGGCACACTCTGCCACGCGGCCCCGCCCGCGCCGGCTCCGGAGGCCCGGGGGGACGGTCGGCCCTCCCGGCTCTTTGCTCGGCTCGCGGGGGCCCCCAGAGGTTCTCGGCTCCACTCCATGAGGGGGGGCGGGGGGTTCCTGGTCGGACGATGCCCCAGGGCCGTTCGGTGCTTTTCGGCGGCTTGGGTCCGTCAAGCGATGCGAGTCGGAGGAGGAGGAGGAGGAGGAGGAGGAGGAGGAGGATATAAAGAAGAGGAGGGAGGAGGGGGACTCGGTGGGGAGGGGGGGAACTTCGCATCACGTGGCA
Organism: Prorocentrum cordatum; assembly: GCA_963575745.1. Classification (NCBI taxonomy): domain Eukaryota; class Dinophyceae; order Prorocentrales; family Prorocentraceae; genus Prorocentrum; species Prorocentrum cordatum. Next base: position 225,655 of record CAUYUJ010020627.1, on the reverse strand, counting down.
AAATCCCTCTGCCTGGACTTTTCCCCCAGGGGAGCAGCCCCGGCCCCATGCTGCCAGGGGGGATGAAAACCCTGGCCGGATCAAAGAGGGGGCAGCTCTCCAGGGCTGATTGGTATGTAAAAAAAGCCGTCCTCGATTCCCCCCCCCTTGGGGCCCAGGACAGCCTATGGTAGGTTCGTGTCGTGTCGACTGACGGCGACCCCGCCAGCGGCGTTCAACTTTGAACGCCGCGGGCGACCCAGAATCGTTCGATGTGGAACGATTGGGACGTTTCAGAAACGGCCGATCGTTCAAGGTTGAACGATCCCCGCGGTGTCAGAATCCAACGCCGAAGTCGGTACGACGCGAACCCTGCCGTACTTGAGAAAGGTTGAATTTTCTTCCACAAGAAGGTCTTCCAGGAGGCGGTCGCGGAATTGCCGCGGCAGTCTGCTCCCTGGCCCGGCCCAGAGGGCGCAACGCACCGATCTTGGGCCCAGGGTGTCCGCCAGGGACAGGTCGGCACCCCCGGAATGCTCTCGTCGAGGCGCAGTTGCTGGAAAGCACCCTAAAACAGGGCTAATTAGGATTGGGATAAATCGCTCCAGAGCGTTCCGGAGCGCTCTCAGAGCGTTCCAGAACGCTCTGGAGCGGCCGCGGCGCCCAAAACATCCTCCAAACCCGCCGATTCTCAGAGATTTCGAGTCATCCCGATCCGATTTTGTCCCGATCTTCGTGTCGTTTTACACCCCGAGGCGAGAAAACTTCCAAGGGCCAACGACAATGTCCGAACATCTTCCAGCGCAGGTATGGCGCCGTCGATGCGCGCGGTCCTCGCGGCCCTCCTCGGCTGCCCCGCGGCCGCCCTGAGCGCCGGCAGACCCAAGCGGGCGACGCACGCCAGGACAGGGAGGGGAGGGGGGACGAGGAAGCAGGGGATGGGGGGAGGGAGGGACAGAGGAGGAAGAGGAGGAGGAGGAGGAGGAGGAGGGGGACGCAGGAAGAGGAGGAGGAGGAGGAGGAGGAGGAGGAGGAGGAGGAGGAGGAGGAGGAGGAGGAGGAGAAGGAAAAATGGAGGAGGAGGAGGAGGAGGAGGAGGAGGAGGAGGGGGGGGATGGCGCAGGAGGAGGAGGAGGAGGACGAGGAGCGGAAGGATAAGCGAAGGGAGGAGGGGAAGGAGGAGGAGGAGGAGGAGGAGGAGGAGGAGGAGGGGAAGGAGGGAGGAGAAAGGAAGAGGAGACATCCACGTCGTCATCCTCCCTCTGGCAGCCCCCCTTTTACGCTATCGCCTCACGCCTTCTATATATATCTATATATATATATATTCTCTGTCCACCCTCTTCATTAGCATCCCTTCTCTTCCTCCGTTCTCGTTATCCCTTCCCCTCGCTTATCGTCCTCCTTCCTCGTACTCCTCCAACGGCCTTCATGCACGCACATCTCTTTTATCAAATCCTTTCGCATTCTTCATATCCTCTCTTGTCCTCATTCGAACGCCGTCCCGTCAATCGTTCCTCCTCC
>CAUYUJ010020627.1:174155-219155 GCA_963575745.1 Prorocentrum cordatum | reverse complement strand
GCCAGCGACCGCTGGCCTGGTCCCCCGCCGGCTCGGTACCCCTCTCGAGTAGTGGTCCCACTCGTCGGGGTCCCTCGCTTTCATGTCCCGCCTGCCCGACCTGACCCCGCGCGTGAAGTGGTGTTTTAATGCCCACCCCCTGGTCGACCCGACCAGCCCGCCCAAGGGCGGTTATTGGTCGTACTCGATGGGGCTTCGCAGTCTAGTGTCCCGCCCGGCTGACCCGACCTGCCCGTCCGAGCAACGGTAATTTTCCATGGGGTCCGCGCTTGAATGCTCCGTCTGGCCCGACCCGCCCGCCCGAGAAGCCGTTCTATTCAATGGGGCTCTTCATTCTGATGTCCGGCCCGCCGGACCATTCCTGTAATGTACCGCACACCTTAATGTTTTGCCCACTCGAGTAGTAGTTCGTAGATCTATTCGATGAGGTACCACGCTTGAGTGCCCCACCCGTCCAATTCGACCGCCCCCCAAAAAGTGGTTTTACTTCATTGGGTCACGTATTCTAGTGTCCCGCTCGCCCGACCCAGCCCACTTGATCGAGTTGTGGTTTTGCTAGCTGAGGCCCCACGCTTGAATGTCCCGCCCGGCCCGCCCCGACCCTATCCGAGTGGTGGTCTTGGTCTTACTCGCTGCAGCTTAGGGGCTTCGCACTTGAGTGTCCCGCCCGCCCGACCCGACCCGCCCGTTTGACTAGCGGTCATTTTCCATGGGGTCCCGCATTTGAATGCTCCGTCTGGCCCGACTCGCCCGCTCGAGAGGCCGTCTTATTTAATGGGGCTATGCAGTTTAATGCCGCGCCCGCCCAGCGCTGGCTGGGTACCCCGCCGGCTTAGTATCCGGGAGCTTCCCCCCCTTGGCCCCCATGATGCCGCCGGCTTGGTGCCCCGCTGGCTTCGTCCCCTCCCGCCGCCAGCCACCTACCAATCCAGCGGCGGCTGGGTACCCCGCCGGCTGGGCATCTGGGAACCCGTCCACCCCTGCCGCTCTCCTACGAGGCCGTTGACTTGGTAACCTTCGCGTTGGTATCCCCCGCCACCCACCCCCTACCAAGCCAGCGCTGGTTTGGTACCCTGCCGGCTTGGTATCCAGGAGCTCATCCCCCCTTTCCGCCCTCTCACGATGCTGTTGGCTTGGTACCCCGCCGGCTTGGTACCCACGCGCCATCCGCCCCGTACCAAGCCAGCGCTGGCTTGGTACCCCGCTGGCCTGGTCTCCGGGAGCCCCTCCCCCCCTTCCGCCCTCCACGAGGCCGCCGGCTTGGTACCCTGGCGGCTTGGTACCTCCCCGCCGCCCGCCCCAGCGCCACCTTGGTAGTCGGCCGGCTTGGTACCTCTCGGCCGCTCCCCCTTAGTGAGCCATCGCCCAGCGTAGACTTTCTCTCGAGGGATCGTGCCGCCGCGATCGAGCTCGGGCTGGTGGCACTACACGCGCGTCACAGGCCGAAGGCTGTGGTGAGTCGTGGGGGCCAGCTTCTGAGGCCCCACGCAGGGCAGCCGCTGCCGCAGCCAGGCACGCCACTGATCATTGGCGTGACCTGGCCGGAGCTGCGCTGCCCTTCTCTGGTCGAGATTCATCGATCCTCGTCTCTCGAAGGCCGAGGGTCGAAGTCTGGGAGCCTTTCTGGCACCTTTTAGGCCTCCGGAGACCTCTGGGTGCTCCTGCAGACCTCTGGGTGTCATCATCCTGTTGCTCCTCCTCCCGTCGATTCTTTTCGGCCTCCTCCTTCTCCCGTCGATCCTCGATCCTGGTCGGCTTCCCCCTCGCTCCTTCTCCTCCCGTCGATCCTTTTCAGCCTCCTCCTCCTCCTCCTCCTCCTCCCGATCCTGGTCGGCTTCCTCCTCGCTCTGCCCCCTCTGCTGGTTCCCTCGTCCTGTTCATGGTCCTTCCCCTCGTCCTCCTCTTCCGCTTCGCCCTTCTCCGTTGAATTCTGGCGGAGCCCGGGGCAGGCAGCGCGGCCTCCCGAGCCCCGGCGAGCGCGGACGCGCGGGCGGCCCGACGGCGGCAGTGAGCGCAACTTGCCGTGGCCTCGGCCTCCGACGCCCTTCCTATCGCAGACATCCTCGCACTCCTCCACTCCTTTTCCTTAGAAACAACTTCTCCCTGTCGCACCCCGAGGCCAGCCGGGCAGGGCGTTTCGCCTGAGACTTCCTCACCATGTACGCTTCTGAAGCCTTAAGACAATGGCAAAAGCTTCACAGATGGAGGGCGGGTCGTTTTCAAAATGTGGCTCTCACCTTCGCGCGGCGCGCATTCGTTTTACAAAATCTGCAAGGGCTTTCACGGATTGAGGGCGGGTCGTTTTCAAAGCGTGGCTCTCGCCCTAGCGCGGCGCACATTCGCTTTCAAAGTTTGCAAGACCTTCCCGGATTAAGGGCGGGTGGTCTTCAAGATGTGGTTGTCGCCCCTCAGCGCGGCGAACCGTCGTTTTGACAATTTACAAGAGCTTCACGGAGTGAGGACGAGTGGTTTTCAAAATGTGGTTCTCGCCTTAGCGCGGCGCGCATTCGCTTTAAGAATGTGCAAGAGCTTCAGGGAGTGAGGGCGGCTCCTTTTCAACATGTGGTTATCACCTTAGCGCCGCGCACATCCGCTTTAGCAGAAACACGCAAAAGTTGCACGGATTCCCATTATCAACGTAGCAGATGTGGCGTTTTGGAAGGATTCAGGATGACGCGGGTGCAACAGTTACGTTGGTTCTCTGTGTTGAAGTCCTAGGAATGGCGTTCTGGCACGACTCAGGATCGTCAAGACGCTACAGTCAGGTTGATCCCTGGCGTTGGAATCCCGAGAGCAATGCTTTGGCATGCTGCAGGATCTTCAAACGGGTGTCTTCCAAAGGGTGTCTTCCAACGAGGCAGTTCCATCAGTGGAAATATACAGCTGTAGGGGCCTATGAGGAGGGAGCTTGGAGGGAGGGTTTACTCCACCATCGTTGATGACTCTTGGGTTTACACTGGTCCTCCTCCTCCTCCTCCTCCTCCTCCTCCTCCTCCTCCTCCTCCTCCTCCCCCTCCTCCTCCTCCTCCTCCTCCTCCTCCTCCTCCTCCTCCTCCTCCTCCTCCTCCTCCTTTGCCTCTTCCACAGCCAGTTTGGCTCAAGCTGCCGGCCCCGCCCGCCGCCCCGAGACGCGACCCAGCCCGGCCCCGCGCGCCAAGGGCCCACGGGACCGCAGCGATGCCGGCCTTCTCGAGCCTCGCGAGGCGCGCGGCGGCCCGCGGCCTGACGCGCACCACGCGCCAGGCCCAGTGCCGGGTGGCCGCGCTGCGCCGCTTCGCCAGCGCCTTCAAAGACGAGTACGACGGGCACGTCGCCGAGCGCGCAGCGGCGGGCATCCCGCCGGAGGTCCTGACCGCCAGGTGGACCGCGGAGTGCGTCGAGATCCTGAAGAGGGCGGGCGACCCGGAGGGCGAGTTCGCGCTCGAGCTCCTGAAAACGCGCGTGCCTCCTGGCGTGGACGACGCCTCCTACGTGAAGGCCGGGTTCCTCGCCGCCGTTGCGAGCGGCGAGGCGACGTCGCCGCTCGTCAGCAAAGAGCTCGCGGTGGAGATGTTGGGCAAAATGGTAGGCGGGTACAACGTGGCACCGCTCGTCGCAGCGCTCGACAACCCAGCCCTCGCTCCCATCGCAGCGAAAGAGCTCGCCAACACCATCTTGATGTTCGATGCCAAGTTCGATGTCGAGGAGAAGTCGAAAGCCGGCAACCAGTACGCTAAGCAGGTGATGGAGAGTTGGGCCAGTGCCGAGTGGTTCACCAGCAAGCCCAAGGTCCCCGAGATGTACTCCCTGACGGTGTTTAAGGTGACTGGCGAAACCAATACGGATGACCTGTCGCCTGCGCAGGATGCTTGGTCGCGTCCTGACATTCCTGCGCATGCTCTCGCCATGCTCAAGAACGAGCGTGATGGCATCTACGACTGCCAAAAGCAGATCGCGGAGCTGAAGAAGAAGGGCTTCCCGCTGACGTACGTGGGCGACGTCGTAGGCACGGGCTCCTCCCGCAAGTCTGCCACAAATTCCATCCTGTGGCTCATGGGCGACGAGAACCCGAACGTTCCCAACAAGAAATTCGGCTGCGTCATCATTGGCAACACGATCGCGCCGATCTTCTTCAACACCAACGAAGACGCGGGGGCACTGCCCATCATCGCCGACGACGTCACCCGGCTGGGCATGGGCGATGTCATCGACGTCTACCCCTACCAGGGCAAGATCACGGCGCACGGCACGGACGATGTCCTGTCGACGTTCACCCTCAAGAGCGAGGTCATCCTGGACTCCGTGCAGGCCGGCGGGCGCGTGCCGCTCATCATCGGCAAGCAGATCACCGCGTGGGCCCGCGAGTCGTTGGGCCTCCCCCCCTCCACCGCGTTCCGGGCCGCCGGCGCCGACCCGCCGAGAGCCGCAGGCTACACGCTGGCGCAGAAGATGGTCGCCAAGGCGTGCGGCCTGCCCGGCGTGCTGCCCGGCATGTACGTGGAGCCCAAGATGACCACCGTCGGGAGCCAGGACACGACCGGGCCGATGACGCGCGACGAGCTGAAGGACCTGGCCTGCCTGGGCTTCTCCGCGGACCTCGTCATGCAGTCCTTCTGCCACACGGCGGCCTACCCGAAGCCCGTCGACGTGGTCACCCACCACACCCTGCCAGACTTCATCCGCGACCGCGGCGGCGTGGCCCTGCGGCCCGGCGACGGCATCATCCACTCGTGGCTCAACCGGATGCTGCTGCCGGACACCGTGGGCACCGGCGGCGACTCGCACACCCGCTTCCCGATCCTGGGGAACACACAGCGGCACAAGCATAAAGTCTCGCAGGTCCGTGCGGACTTCAGCGTCTGGAGGCGCCGCCCCCGGGGCCTCCAGCGCCGATCCAAGAAATTCGCACGAACCGCCGAGCTGTTATGCTCTTGCCGTTTTTTGCTCCCCTGCCATTGGCATCTCCTTCCCCGCCGGCTCCGGCGCCGTCGCGTTCGCGGCCGCCACCGGCGTGATGCCCCTGGACATGCCAGAGTCCGTTCTCGTGAGGTTTAAGGGCGGCGTCGAGGCCATGCAGGCTGGCATCACGCTGCGCGACCTGGTGCACGCGATCCCGTACTACGCCATCAAGGATCGAAGAAGAAAAAACGCCACAAGCATAAATTTTCGGCGCTCTGCGCGGATTTCTTGGATCCGCGCTGGTCCCCCATGGCGGCGCCTCTGGCGCCGCCCCTGGCGCGCTCCGCGCGCCAGGGAAGGGGGTCCAGCGCAGACCCAAGAAATCCGCGCGGAACGCAAAAGTGTTATGTTTATGCCGTTTTCCTCTTCCAAAGGAGGGGGACCTGACCGTGCCGAAGGCCAACAAGAAGAACATCTTCGCGGGCCGCATTCTCGAGATCGAGGGCCTGGAGAGCCTGACCTGCGAGCAGGGCTTCGAGCTGTCGGACGCCTCGGCAGAGCGCTCCGCCGCAGGTTGCGCCATTAAGTTGAGCAAGGAGTCCGTCGCCGAGTACCTGAAGTCGAACGTGGTCATGCTGAAGTGGATGATCGCGGAGGGCTACGGCGACGTGCGCACCTTGAAGCGCCGCATCGCTTCCATGGAGGCTTGGCTTGCGAACCCTGTGCTGATGGAGGCGGACCCCCAGGCCGAGTATAAGAAGGTGTACGAGATCGACCTCGCCGAGATCACGGAGCCGATCCTGTGCTGCCCCAACGACCCCGACGACGCCAAGACGCTGTCAGAGATCGGCGAGCCGAAGATCGACGAGGTCTTCATCGGCTCGTGCATGACCAACATCGGCCACTTCCGCGCCGCCGGGGAGCTGCTGCAGGCTCACGGAGGCCAGCTGCCCACCCGCCTGTGGGTGGCGCCCCCGACCAAGATGGACGCGGCGCAGCTCACCGCCGAGGGCTACTACAGCGTCTACGGCAAGGTCGGGGCGAGGACGGAGATGCCCGGCTGCTCGCTGTGCATGGGAAACCAGGCGCGCGTGGCGGACAAGGCGACCGTGGTGTCCACTTCCACCAGGAATTTCCCGAACAGGCTGGGCCAGGGTGCCAACGTCTACCTCGCCAGCGCGGAGCTCGCGGCGATCGCGTCCATAATGGGCAAGCTGCCCACCAAGGCCGAGTACCTCGAGATGTACACGACCCTGCTGAAGAAGAAGGATTCCACGTACAAGTACCTCAACTTTGACCAGTACGATGACTACCTGAAGTCGGCGAAGACCGTCTCCATCGACGCGGACGTCATGGAAGCGCAGAAGAAGGCACACGAGGCGTTTATCGCATAGCCTCGACGTTGGGATGTGGGGGCCAAGACGTGAGAACGCAGGTCGGATCGGTTCCTGTCCGCACACTGCTGCCTCCAGCGAAGTCGCGTCGCAGCACCGCTCGCCAAGCCGAGGTAAGGTTGCGCGCCGCTCTGGCGCGCGATTTTGAAACTTCTGACGAGGCAGCCCGGATGGAGCGGTGGTTGAATTCTAAGTTTCCATAAGTTTTTGGTTGGATGGAGGAATTTGCCTCCTTCCGTTCTCTGCCAGGAGTCTTGGAGATCCTGGCGCTCTATGGCCGACATGGCTCGACGCTGCCCACCAAGACCTCTGTCGCATTCTCGAAGGAGTTCTGCGTATAGGTGCTTGATCTCGCGTCTCGATACCGTATCTGATACATTCGAGACTCGAGACCAGTCTCCGGACGTGCTTGCCAGGCTTCGAAAACAAGCACGAAGCGTTCGGGAGGGCGCCCTAACAGCCTCATGGGGACCCAGAGTGTCTTCAGAGACCACCGAGACGCCCCAAGACGGCCCAACGAAGACCCTCAGGGGCCCCCCCAATGGCAGTAACAAGTAATGTCATTAAGGTTTTGTACGATTCGGTCACATCCGCGTCTTCGGTCTTCCGGGTACTTGAGACCGCCGAAGTGGCTCCCTAGATCGCCCCAAGACGTGCTAAAAAGGCCCCAAGATGGTCCAAGAGAGCATCAAGACGATCCAGTTGGGCCTCAAGAACGTCCCAATACGGCCCATGATGACCCCAAGACGCCCCCCCAAAGCACTCCACATCGGGACTCGGTCGTTGAGTTAGCAGCAAGATATCCCCAAGAAGTTCCCATTGGCCCCGAAAGGTTCCCAGATGGCCTCCAGAGGCCTCCAACAAGCCGACAAGAAGCTCTCAAGAGATTCCCCTGTGAGAAGCCACCGAACAAAAAGCTGACAAGGAGGACGGGGAAGAGTTCACAAGAACGGGCGAGACCAATGAAGAGGAAGAACGAAGAGGAAGGAAGGGACAACAAGGACAAAAAAAACGACGAGAACGCAAACAGGGACAGCATCATCTTCTTATTGCTATGTTTCGTACTTCCACCAATCGTGCTTGCACTTGGGGAACCTCATGTGTGAAAGGACTGTCTGGTGGTCTGGTGGATATGGTGTCGCCGTCGCTGGTCCGTCGCCGCCTCGTCGCCACCCGTCGTCTGGGCCTGTGTGGCGGTCTGGCTGTGTGGCGGTCTGGCGGCTATGTTGTCGCCGTCGCCGCCTCGTCGTCGCCCGTCGTCTGGGCCTGTGTGGCGGTATGGCGTCGATGTTGTCGCCGTCGCCGCCCCGTCGCCGCCTCGTCACCGCCTCGTCGCCACCCGTCGCCTGGGCCTGGGTGGCGGTCTGGCGGCTATGATGTCGCCGTCGCCGCCGCACAGCATGGACTGTACCACACAGATTGCGCTCCACATAGATTGCACTGCATAGACTGTTCCACATACACTGCACAACATAGATTGCACCACATTGATTGCACCACCTTGGTTGCCACACATAAACTACACAACAATATTCGACCGCATAGATTGTAACACCCAGATTGCTCCACACAGATTGCACCACATATATATATATAGATTGCACCACATACAGTACACCACATGAATTGCCCCACGTGTGTGTATATATATATATGTGTACATATGTAGATGCGATGTAAACGGTGCAACATTGATTGCACCACATAGATTGCACAGCATATGTTGCACCACGTAGATTGCCCCAAATAAACTGCACTACATATACTCTTTTTTCTTAAAAGACAATAGACTCTACCCCCCCCCCCCAGCGTTATCCGCCCCCCTTTCGGGGATGTAAATCATATATGATTATGACCACGCGTCCATCCTAAATATGAATTTGCAAGATCCCGGAGGGGCCGGGATCGACCCCCATGAGGTTCCTTTTGTCAAAAACGATGCGTGGGGACATTTTTTGTTCTAACATAAGACTTGTTCACGAATCCCTTGCAAGAAATGGGACGAAGTGCACACGCGCGCGTCGTCGCGCGCGCATGCCGAAATCCTCAAAAAACCTTCGGTGCCGGAAGGATTTCGCAATCGAGTTCCCAAACAACATACAAAAACACAAGGATTCGCAACACTGATGTGCTAAAAAAGCTTCCGCGCGAGCTCTTGCGAAGTCCTAATAAAACCATAGGTTTCTCAATATTTTCACAAAATGCTATCAAACGGGTTTCGCGCGCGCATGTCGAAATCTGTCGAACGCCCTTGCGCGTGTGCCGTCGCGAGAATCCTTTGCAAAGAATGGGACGAAGTGCAGACGTGCGCGTCGTCGCGCGCGCATGCCGAAAACCTTCAAAACCCATCGGTGTCGGAAGGATTTCAAAATCGTGTGCCCAAAACCTACAAAAACACAAGGTTTCGCAACACGGATTTTCAACAAAAGCGTGCGCGCGCGCTCTTGCGTCGTCGTCGTCGTCGTCGTCGTCCTTCCTCCTCCCGCGTCGTCGTCGTCGCCTACGTCGTCCTCTGTCGTTCCTCGTGTTCGTCGTGATCGTCCTCTTTGGCGTCGTGGTGGTTTCCGATGTCGTTGTCGCCGTGGTCGTCCTTCCTCCTCCTCCCTCGTCGTCGTCGTCGTCCGTCGTCGGCGTCTCATCGTCGTCCCTCCTATTTCGTCACCGTCGTCGTCGTCGTTGTCGTCGTCGTCGTCGTCTTCCCTCCTCCCTCGTCGTTGTCGTCGTCGGCGTCGCCGTCCTTCCTCCTTCTTCGTCGTTCGCGTCGTCGCCGTCCTCCCTCCTCCCTCGTCGTTGTCGTCGTTGTCGCCGTCGTCGTCGTCGTTGTCGTCGTCGTCGTTGTCGCCGTCGTCGTCGTCGTTGTCGTCGTCGTCTTCGTTGGCGACGTCGTCGTCGTCGTCGTCGGCGTCGGCGTCGTTGTCGTCGTCGTCGTCGAAGTCGTCGGAGATGTCGTCGGTGTCGTCGTAGTCGTTGTCGTCGGTGTCTTCGTAGTCGGTCTTAAGAGATTTTGCAAACCAAGTTGTGGGTGGGTGGGTGGGATGTTTGCAGGAGCGTGGGATGTGTCAAACCATGGTTAAAAATCAATTGCTCCACATCGATCGCACAACAGATATTGCTAGAAACACTCTCCTTGGGATCCACGCCGGCTGACATTTCTCTATCTCCCTCTCTCTCTCTCATCCCCTCTCTTTCCTTCTCTCTTTCTCAGTCCCTCTGTGTGCGAAACTCAAAGGACCAAGGTGCGTGGCGCGACACGCCAATGATTTTGTGTTGTTTGTTTTATGTGCTACGCGGAGACTGGGCCCAGGGAGCCCCAGGCAGGAATCACTACCACAAATGTGAGTATCAGGGGCCGGGCACGGTTTTCGGAGCCTCAGAATCGTTTCTGAGGGCGACCAGGTAGCCAGATCGCCCCACGACAGCCCAAGAAAGCCCGAAAACATAACAGCCCAAGAAAGCCCCAAGGGGCTGCGAGACTCCCCGAAGATCCTTCAAGGGCCCACAAGCGGGGGCCAAGAGGCCTTCAGGCGGCAAAGCAACTTGATCCAAACCAGCAGATGCAATAGGTTTTCGCGTACGCTTGGCATTCGCAGTCACCACTTTTCGGATGAACGTGCCTCCAAGAGGGCCTCGGAGGAGCCAAAGAGCGGCCAAAAGGGCCCCGCGGGAGCTAAAAGAGGGCCCTGATATGGCTCATGACTGCCCCACGAGATCCCAAGAGAGCCGAGTATGTCCTACACGGGAGCCGCAGACAATCCAAAATGGCCCAGAAGCGTCCCGAGGTTCCAAGAGGGTTCCAAGGTGGCCTCAGGAGAGTACAAGAGGGTCCACGATGGCCGCCACCGAGGTGGAAACGGATCGAGGCGGTAAGTCAGACAGGCGCGAGGCATGAGGCGTGAGGCTAAGAAGTTGAGACGACGGGAGCCCGTGTTGCGGTACCAGCCGAGGCCCCCCTTTTTGGGGGCTGCGGGGGCCACGGTAATGGAGGATGACGATTAATAAATGACCGGGGGTCGTGTTCACGCGGCGGCGCCCGGGATGGCGACTAGAAAAAGCCAGCCGCGGGCGGGAGAGCTATTTCTTAATCGTTCTCCTCCAGTCAGAAAACGGTGCAGAAATGGCAGAAAACGATGTTTTAAATTGTTCTCTCCCAGTTTTTTAATTAATCGTCATCCCGCATTACAGATCCAGACGTCGTCGTTTCCTCGAGCCCTGCTTGCCCGAAGGCGTTCCTGCTTGGATTGCCGTCGGGGCGGTGAAGAAGGAACCCTTTTCGTTGGGGAGGGGCTCCGCGTTCCTTAAGTGTTTCGCAGCTTGCCTCAGGTGTTCCTTATGTTTTCGATGGGAAATCGAAGCTTAACTTCTGGAAAAACGGGGCCTCGTTCCTTATTTAGGGTTCCTTGGGTCAACGCCCGGACTGTACTTGGATTGCCCAGGGGATGCGATGGCTGGTGGCGAGATGTTTCGCCCGGTGGGCGGCCGCGAGCGCCTCGTGCGAGAGGCCGGTGCGCTGGGCGGGCGTGGCGAGGTCTCGACGGGTGGGCCCCTCGCGGGCGCCCCCGTGCGCTGGACGGATCGGCGAGGTGTCGTAAAACGACGCGAAGATCGGGACAAAATCGGATGGGGATAACTCGAAATCTCTGAGAATCGGCGGGTTTGGAGGATGTATTGGGCGCCGCGGCCGCTCCAGAGCGTTCCGGAACGCTCTGAGAGCGCTCTGGAACGCTCTAGAGCGATTTATCCCGATCCTAGCCCTGTTTTATGTCGTTTGGTGGTCCGCCGTGGGTGCTCCGGTGCCACAGGGCTTGCACCGCAGGTACTGCCCCACACAGCTTGGACCGCACAGCTTTTACGCCACAGAGCTTACGTCAGATGGCTCGCACCGCACAGCTTGCACCACAGAGCTCGCACCAAGCAGCTTGCAGCAGCAGCTTGCACCGCATGGCTTGTACCCCCAAGGTTCACGCCACGTGGACTGCACAGCACAGCGCAGCTGCACACCGACTGGGGCCCACGCTGGCATACATGGCTTTGTAGCTTGGTGTGTAATTGTCTTGGGATGGGACGTGGACCTCCGAGGAGCAGTCCGCGGCGACCCACGACCTCATAGCACGTCTGGGGGGGGGCCTCCGCCTGAGCGTTCCGAGTGCAAACATGAGCGCCTCTTCGGTCTCACATATAGTTCGAGTTCCGCATTTAGTCGTCCAGAGCACCTGCCGCAGTGTGCTGAGGTCCCTGCAGACATGCGGGTGCGATGTTCGGCGCGAAAAAAGTACCCCGCCCCCCTCACTCGCCCTCCCCCCCTCCTCGCCCTCAACTTTCGCCTCTTTGCCCTCCTCCCCCTCCTCTCCTCGCCCTCCTCCTCCCCCCCCGCGCTCTTTCTCCTCCCCCTACTCCGACTCCGCCCTCCCCTGCTCCTCCTCGCCCGCTTGCTCCCACTCCCGCCCCCCCCCCCCCTTCTCCCGGAGACGGCGCCGATGCCGGAGGACTACTCGCACTTCCAGGGGGGAGCAGCCCGTGCCAAGGGCCTGGCGTCGATCATCGAGCGCTTCGAGGCGAGGCCCTCCTCCTCCATGGGAGAGAGGGACGAGGAGGAGGAGGAGGAGGAGGAGGAGGCTTTCGCGGCCGCCTGGGGCCCGAGGTATGCCCCGAAATGCAAGTGAGGAGGATGTTCGCGCTTTTCGTAGTTTTGGAGTGTCTTGGAGCCCACTCGTCGCCACGGCTGGGTTCGCTTTGAAATTCTGGTCAGAGCACGTCCAGTACACGGTATGGGGGTCGATATTGAGGGAGAGTCCGGACGGAGGAAAATCAAGGGAAGAAAAAACACCCGGACCCGATAATAGGCGTTTACCAGACGGCTTGGGCGTTTACTGAACAGCCTTGCCCTGCTCGATTCCCTTCTTTGAGTGCGTTTACTAACGGCCTCGCTTGTCGGGGTGGTTATTCTGGGGGGGGGGATTGCTCGCCCTCCAGAAAACAAGGGCCAGGAGGAAAGGGAGGGCAAGGAGAGCCCCGATGCACCGTGGGACTTCGGTCGTCGGCAGGGGGCCCAGGGGCCTTCGTCGCACTGCTGCTGCCCTCGATCGACCTCGGCCGCCCTTCACCGTCGCGCTGGACTCGGCTGCCTGGCGGCTGCGGAGGCCGCCGCTCGCACCCCGAGCAGCGCCGCGGCCCGCGCCCCAGGAGTGCCGCGACGTCGCCGGCGCCGCCGGCGTCGCCTGCCCAGCCCCTGCGCCGTGTGCCGCGCCGTGTGCCGCGCCGTTCGCCGTGCCGCGCGCGGTGCGGCGCGCCGTGCCGCGCTCCCTTCGGGGGTGGGCAGAACCCCCAACAGTGACACGTCGATTAGTGAATTGTCCATTTTCGGTTCTCGAGAGGGCGCCGTGGCCGTCGTTTTCCAGGCCTGCGCCCGCCAGGTTTGGGCCTCAGGTCGTTTTCGCTAAACCACGTTTTACTAAAGGGAGGTCTGTCCATCCCCGATCCCTGCCGCGTGCCGCGCCGCGCTGCGCGTTTGCCTCCCGCGCGTGGCCTCCAGCGGTGCCGCGCACGGATCCCGCCGCGCGTGCCTGCGGCTCTTGCGGCGACGCCCTCGAGGCCCCGGGGCGGCGCCCGGAGCCCTCGAGGGCGCCGCCCAGCCTCGAGCTGGCGCGCCAACGTTGCCGCTGTGAAGGATGCTTCGGCCGCGGGGTGCCGTCGCGCGCGGCTAGAGTAGGATATGCGTGTTGCGCGCCCGCGTTCGCCGTTTGGTGGCATCAACGCGCGCAGAGCTCGTGACCGATAACTGCACGACTGCGCCCTCGGTTTGCGCAGAGTCTGCTGGGAAGTATGACGCGAGGGAGGCGCCGCCACGCACGGCCAGAGCCGATGTTTTTTGCCAGAGGGGGCCGTGGTCAAAAGCACCAGTGGCGCCCGAGACCAGGGCCCATGCATGTCTTGCGCCTTTTTCTTTTTTGTTTGTTTTTTTTTCTTGTTTGGTTTGCCTTTTCCTCCCCCTTCCCTGGTTAATTCAAGCTTCGCGCGGCCCGCTTAGCTTCGACCGGAAGAGGTGCGCTCTCGACCCGCGAATCAAAAATGTGTTGCGCCTTTTTAGTGCGTGCGGGAGTCAGCGTCGCCATGGCCATTCCAGGCCAGACCGCGGCGCGGGGCGCGCGTCGTTGCCGCGGCAGCTGGCCGCGGTTTGAATACCCTAAGTCGCGCAGTCAAAAGCGTCAGTCGCCGTGCCAGTCCGGCCATGGGTGAAACGACCCATGTCGGCGAGAGGACACGTGGCGTTATCGCGCGGCTAGTAAGCTCGCGTCGAGCCATCCACGCACAGCGGTTCAAGCTAAAGAGGGCATCTGTTCGATGGTCCTCAGGACGTGTGTTAGCCCAATGTGTGTTTGCCCCGTTCAGTCCAACCAGTAAGTCATCACATCGCCTTCGTCGTAATTTCTGGGCCGCAGTGGGCAAACACGCGTTGGCGCTAACACACGTTCTGAGGACCATCGATCCTTTCTCACTACCGCTTCTCAACATCCCTCGGCGCGGCTGCCTGTGATGGGCGCGTCTTCCACCACCACCATAAGTTGGAGGGGGGGGGTCCTCCTCCTCCTCCTCCTCCTCCTCCTCCTCCTCTTCCTCCTCCTCCTCCTCCTCCTCCTCCTCCTCCTCCTCCTCCTCCTCCTCCTCCTCCTCACACCCCTCCTCCTCCTCCTCCTCCTCCTCCTCCTCCTCCTCCTCCTCCTCCTCCTCCTCCTCCTCCTCCTCCTCCTCCTCCTCCTCCTCCTCCCCTACAACTTATGGTGGTGGTGGTGGAAAACAAGCTCATCAGCCTGTGCAAACCCGAATGCCTGAGGAAGCCATCTGGCACATGGAGACAGATCTATAAGCCCACGGGTGCCAGCGCGCCCCCATCCTGGCGAGATATGCACGGAGATCCCGGCGCAGAAAGCTTCGGGGGGGGACAGACCTCGGGGGCCCCCCCGAACGGGGTCGTGACCACGCCGTGCGGTGCGTCGGTGGGGATTCGGGGCCACCGCACGGTTTTGGGACTCGGGCCGTTCTCCGAGGACGTCTCGGGCGGTAGGGGCATCCGAGGTCCCAAGACCGTGCGGTGACGGCCCGTGCGGTGAGGTCCTGGGGGAGTTCGAGGTCACCGCACGGTCCGTCACCGCACCGTTTCGGGACTCCAAAAGAGCCCCCACCCTGACACGTCGATTAGTGAATTGTCCGTTTTCGGTTCTCGAGAGGGCGCCGCGGCCGTCGTTTTCCAGGCTTGCGCCCGCTAGGTTTGGGCCCGAGGTCGTTTTCACTATACCACGTTTTACTAAAAGGGGGCTCTGTCCATCCCCGAAAGTTAGATGTGTTTCAATACCGGCCGAAGGACGACCGAGCGTTGCATCATTGAGCGCGACGTGTTGCAGCTAATAATCGAGCCGGCACTGGGCGCATCAAAGAAAAACGCATGAAATACATACCCACGGCAAGGAGAGGCGCGAATCGAATCTACCTAGCATTCTGCTCGCGCGCGTCGCGGGCGTGCAACACACGAGAAACACGTGCCCAAGTGAAGAGAGGCGCGAGTACCCAGGACAAAAAGTGGGGAAGGCATGGGATACATCAACTTGGACACGGGTGTGCATCAGTGGCCGGTCGCCTCCACCAGCTTCGAACATATAGAACATGTTGACGGTTTTGGCCCTTGGCTGGAAGTTGGGGTCTCGCTATGGCTTTCGAATATGTTGGCCAGTGTTTCTGCACGCGGTCTCGCCTGGGTAATGCAGGGCGGTCTGCCCACGCAGCTGGAAACGCATGAATTATCATCAAAGCAATGTCGCTCAAAAAAGACCACGCAGCCGCTCCATTGGCATGCGTTTGCGGTTCACGCAACGAGTC
Source organism: Prorocentrum cordatum (assembly GCA_963575745.1). Lineage (NCBI taxonomy): Eukaryota > Dinophyceae > Prorocentrales > Prorocentraceae > Prorocentrum > Prorocentrum cordatum. The sequence goes on along the minus strand of CAUYUJ010020627.1, from coordinate 204,015 downwards.
CGTAAAGTCGTGTTCAAGAAATAATACATGGAAGTTCGCGTGCCATACTCGTGCGAAGACTTGCTAAACAAGATCGCGTAAAGTGCTCAGGAGCATGCCAACCACGCTGGCCCACCGAAGCCTGACGCGCCGCAGTTGGAACCCAAACCCTACGCAAAGCAGCACGTCAGCGGCCACCGGCATAATTATACAATGCTTGTGATTCCCAACGCTTCAGCCTCCCCAGCAATTCGGCCCTATGGCAGGGACGCGTGCGATCATAAAAAAAACGCTGCACAGCTCAGTTAGTTTTTGTTTTTGAGATCACCAAGGCCACAAACGAAGGCGTAGAGCGTAGAGGCAGTTATTCGGCAAGAGCGCGTTGCGCAGACCACGCCAATGCAACGGCAACGTGTTATCAAAATCAGCACGCACAGCGATTTACCCAACAACTTGGTAAGTTCCATTGGAATCAAATTACAATGCGCTTCCATAAAAGTATTTCGTGGAATGTCTGCCGCATCCCAGGCATCTCGGAGAAGACACCTGAGGCAAGTCATGTGTATATCGAGCGCATGCAACATCCAATGGGCGGGATGGACGCAGCATGTCGTAGACAAGCTCATGGCACATGCACACCAACTCCAAGAAAGCACAATCCGGCGGCCCACCGAATGGCACGCCAGAAGTCTAAGTTCAAATGAAGGGTCTCATTTTTAACAGACGCGTTTCCAAACAATCCTTCATCACACGTTCCACCGCGCCGATGCCTACGACTCACTTGTCACGGTGCACCCCGTGAGCCGACCTTCCCAATGAAGCACGAGTATGGGGATCTTTTATCCACGGTGATGTTCGACGATGGCAGAATTGAGCGGGCTCAGGTACGCAGTCGGTTCAACAGCTGATTCCCTCGTCAGCGCCTCGAATGCTTGGCCCGCAACTGATATGAGCACCGCGGGGTGCGCCATGGCGCACTTTCACACCGAACGCGCCCAAACACCATACAGTACAACGAGGCGTTGCATTCGCTCGAAAAGCTTTGAATGCGCCGTTGCAGCGTTCCCGGATAACCAGCCGTCTTTGTAAATCAATCTGGCCAGAAACACGCGAGCATTTCGTGAAAATTCTCCACGCGCTCTTGCATCGCAAGCGTGCGAAAGAGCGTTATCTTGGCGAAGGACCCCACCATATGCAGTTGCGAGTGCTGTAGTTGGGAAGTTGCCTTCGGTGGAGCTCCCTATCGCGACACGAAGCGCGCGAGTGGCGTGCCGTAATGGCGGTTGGGGGGACGCGTGCGAATTGTGCCATGGAGGCATCTGGTGGACGTCCGTATGGGGGCACGAAACGTGTCAGGGGTGCGCAGACATGGGTCTGGGGTCCGCATGCGAACGTCGCCACTGAAGCCTTCGGTGGAGCTCCCTATGGTCCACGAAACGTGTGAGGAGCGCGCCGAAACGGGTGCGGCGGTGCCACGCGGACGAAGCCATTGGGGCCTTTGGTGGAGCCCCCTATGGGGCCACGAGACGTGTGAGGGGCCACGTGTGAAGGGGGGACGTATGGCCTTAGGTGGAGTTCCTTATCAGGCCACGCATCGTGCGAGGGGTGTGCTGACATGGGGGGGGGGCGAGGAGGCGATTGTCGCCATTGGGGTCTTTTGTGGAGCTCCCTGTGAGGCCACGCAACGTGTTGGGGGTGTTCCGAAATCGGCGGGGGAGGGGGGGGGCACATGCGATCGTAGCCATTAGGGCCTGTGTTGGAGCTCCCGATCGGGCGATGAAACGTATGAGGGGTGTGCCGACATGGGCGGGGCAGGGACGCATGCGAACGTCGCCACTGGGGCCTTAGGTGGAGCTTCCTTTGGGGCCAGGAGGCGTGTCAGGGGCGTGCCGCATCGGGCGGAGGGGGCGCATGCGAACGTCGCCACTGGGGTCTTCGATGGAGTTCCTTGGGGGGCCACGCAACGTGTGAGGGATATGCCGATATTATGTTGGCGGAGGGGGACGCGTGCGAACGTCGCCAGTGGGGCCTTTGGTGGAGATCCTTATAGGACCACGAAGCGTGCGAGTGGTATGCCGAAATGGGCAGGTGGGGGGGGCGCATGCGAACGTCGCCATTGGGGCCTGAGGTAGGGTTCCCTATAGGGGGCACGAAACGTGTGAGGGGCGTGCCGCACTGGGCGGGGTGGACGTATGCGAACGTCGTCGATGGGGCCTTCGATGGAGCTCCTGTATGGGGCCACGAAGCGCGTGAAGGGTTCGCCGAACTGATTGGCACGCGGAGCGCAGAGGCAGGGCTGGGAGGAGGGAGGGGGGGAGGCGGAGTGGAGAGTGAGGAGTGAGGGACGCGAGGCGGCCGTTTCAAAACGAGGACCCATCACCACATCATGGCTGGGAGCATATCACGGTGGCAAGCATGATTATTGCGAGTGCACACCTGCAGTGATTGCGGCAGCAAGTGGTTCGATACGAATTCCGGAAAAGACGTCCATCACTTATTTCTGATCGTGGGGTACACATAAGGCAGGGTGCGGCTAGATACAAGTGCAAAGGGTGGCTTTATACGTCGAGGAATAATATTGTCGTTGATCCGCTGGAATGTCGCCACTGCGTCCGCCAAAGTAGTGTCATTGAATTCCCACGCGGCTGCAATTGCACAAACCACCCGCTCCGGAAAGCGAGAGATCCCAAGGAATGCACAGTGCGGCGAAGATCATGAATACGACGTTGGACGGGATTGGGACGAGAAAGATTTGGCCAACGACTTGGCAGCATAAAGGCAGCCAGAGACTCGCGCTCGCGGGAACTGCCAACTTGACCAAGACAGCTCCAGCAGGAGCTACTGAAATCATCTCGTTGCTGATCAGGGCATGTATGTACGAGCCACCTGCCGCACACTGGCAGTCGAACAAGATCGAAACAGGACGCCGCATAACCAACGGAGGACAGCGAGAGATCGAAAACAAAGTTCTCATGTGCAATTTCTGGGACCATGAGCTAACGCTTGTTGCGACCTTGCGGAAAGTCATCTTCGGTTGGGTCCGCATTCGGCTTCTCATGACCAAGCGTGCAAGGGTTGGCAATCGAGATTTCGCAAGAGCAGCTGCATGGCGCACACAATCTCTACCACATGACAGCCAGTGGTGGTCTGGCACGACAGGTTCCTTTAAACGTGGCACAACCATTTGGCGAAAATGAGGAGCACTCCTCAAATACATGCGACCGCGCATGCGCTCGTGAACTTGTGTGGTCAGACCATGACTATAAGATAAATCAGATACGCGGTTCGTATCTGACACACCAACTTGTCCCACATGTCCGCATATGCATGGCTGTGCCTTGGGATGTACAAGGTCAAAGGGCCCTGAAACGGAAACGAAGTCTCCTGCGCAATTCGATACAACGATGTGATTGGTTTTGGCAACAGCCTTATTGTGACCGCTCTCTCCCCCTGCGCTTGCTTCAAGCTGCACCGGCCTTCTTCTCCCAAGCGAGCAGAAAACGGTGCGATGAAGCTTCGAGGACGCTTGGGAGACTCTTTGAGTGATGTCAGGCCGCGATCTCCGATCACTCCTCGATGCCCAGTGTCTGGCCTTGGGCCGTTCTCGAACCGCCGTCGGCCCAGAGTGGAGGAGCCTGTGGTGCAAGTGCGTCTGGACGTTCGCAGCGTCGCCTGCTTGGGGTCAAATGTGGGCACCGCATGCCGCCTCGATCGCAGGACTGGCCGTGCTCGGCATCAGCCGCAAGAGGCGAAAAGCCAGTTCGGGCCCGCTCCCCGGCCGAAGAATTCGGCATCGCGCCCTGTCCGAAGTAGACCCTGGACATGTTCTTTGAAACGGCAAACACTACCGGGTGTTCGAGTCGACAGGCGTAAAGCCTGCCAGTTGCCTATATATATATATATATAGATGTATCGTCCGCAGCCCGAGTTGGTACAAATGATGTGTATGTTCTTGTGTGTTGAGTGTTGCCCGGAATTGTATTTGCATCCAATCCAGCAGTACAGAGGTTTGAATGAATGATGTTGTGCCCTGCCTCGCCAAAGCCTAAACAACCTCGACGTCCAGTCCCAAACATGCGTTCCGTGGAAGCTCCATCTGACGACGACCCCCACTGCCACGCACGGTGGACGTCCAAGAGTGTGTTGCTGTTCAATTGCGACCCCGTGGAGGTGCAAGAAATCGGCGCAGCCAGTTGCGAAGAATCGCCAAGCTACATCGGCCCGCTTGCTCCCCGCATAAATCCAACGCCCCATAGTTCATAAGCTTCTCGGCGCATGCGTGGAATGCGGTCGGAAAGAATGAATACACGCAGTCTGGAGACAGATCGGTAAAATTAACCAATGCACGAGGAAGTCTCGATAATACATGCGCCAAGGGAGCGTGTGATGTGCGCGCATGCGACATGGAAGTGCAAACAGGCAATTTCGGTACACCTCGAAAGCTCCGACCCGTTGCCAACCCTCGGCGAGCTTGTCCAAATCCGAAGGTTTGAAGAAATAACCTAGACCTCAGGACAAACTTACTGGTACAGCTCGCCCCTCACAGGAAATATGTACAGAGATCCGGATAGTTAAGCCATATAATGTTTCCGAATACTTCGGGGGTACTAAAGTTTTTGACCGTAAGATGAGAATTGCCTCGCTGGTCACGCGTGCCGCGGCGGACCGATCAGGATGCAAAGGTGCCTTGATGCGGATTCGCGAGCCTTTGTGGGCCCTCTGGGACGGCCAACCAGTGAACCGAGAGCGACCGCATTGGAGAAGGATGCCCAGGGTCTCACAGCATCAATGCAACAAGGAATACAATGAAACATCGCGTTGGCATGATAAGGACAGGGTCGATGGGGATGATGACACGGACGATCAAACGTGACCCAAGCGGAGTGGTTTACTGTGAATGGGTTCAAGTCGGAGTGTTTTCCGGCCCTATTTTAAATGGGACGGAGTAATTATCACCCTGTTTTAAATATATATTATTATATTCTTACAGGGTGAGAGCCCATCGGAGTCGAACCGCCGCCCGACCCAAAACATGTCGCTAAGATTCTACGGGGGGGCAGGGGGCGTCGAGAGCATGACGTCTTATGGTCAAAACTATAGTACCCCCCGTGTATTGGCCGAAGGACGCCCGATTGTTGCATGTTTGAGCGCGTTTTGCTGCAGCTGCTATTCGAGCCGTCACTGGCACATTCATGGAAAGGTTAATTAAATTCAGACCCACGGCAAGGAGAGGTGCGAATTGAATATACCTGACATTCTGTTTTGCACGTGCGTCGTGGGCGAGCATTGGGTCCCTCCTCCCCCATGCTCCCTCGCCATAGGGGAGGAGGAGGAGGAGGAGGAGGAGGAGGAGGAGGAGGAGGGGGAGGAGGAGGACGACGACGACGACGAGGAGGAGGAGGAGAGAAGGAGGAGGAGGAGAGGAGGGGTGGAGGAGGGAGGATGTCGAGGAGGTAGGAGGGGGAGGACGGGGAGGAGGAATGATGCAGAGGAGAGGGGAGGAGAAGGGAAGAAGGAGGAAGACGGAGGGAGGAGAAAGAGGAGCATGAGGAGGAAGAGCCTTCTCCTCTCCTCCCCCTCCTCCTCCTCTTCCTCCTCCTCCTTTTTTCCCTCCTGTTCCTGTTCCTCCTCTTATCCTCCTCCTCCTCCTCCTCCTCCTCCTCCTCCTCCTCCTCCTCCTCCTCCTCCTCCGCCTCCTGCACCCCAGCTCGACAGGCGGGCAAGTTCCCTGAAGCCAAGTACCTGGACAGCCTCACCAACAAGTGCCAGAACATGTGCCCCTCCAGGGAGCGCATCAGGGACGGCATGGCGTGGTGAGGATCACACTCCTTGCGGCTGGGACGGACCAGAAGTGAGGTGGTCCGGAGAGGGTTTCGCCTTCGGCACGTCTGGCTTTCGGTGGAAGCCGGGGGGAGTGAAATGGCCGCGGCTCCGCCGGCGGAAGTTGGCGGAAGGAAACGTGGTGCGTCAACGCGTTCGGATTCAAGGCTTCCTGGGTCGCGGCATCTCGTGGTGATGAGCCGCCAGGATCCAGGGGTCCACCGACGGTCTTCTGGATTCAAGCAGTGGCGACGCGCCCTGGCTCGCCTATAGGCCCACCAAAGGATGTTCGAAGAACCTTGTGTGGCCTGCTCGAAAGGTGTCTTGTTTTCACACCTCGGGCTCACGTTCTGAGAACATCGGTTTTTTGCTCTTAGAACATGCTTGGGTTCTGAGAGCACGTCGTGGTAACCCTCTAGGAATGCTGGGACGGCCGGTCCCTGCCCAATGGATGGGTAAAACGACGCGAAGATCGGGACAAAATCGGATCGGGATAAGTCGAAATCTCTGAGAATCGGCGGGTTTGGAGGATGTATTGGGCGCCGCGGCCGCTCCAGAGCGTTCCGGAACGCTCTGAGAGCGCTCCAGAACGCTCTGGGGCGATTTGTCCCGATCCTAGCCCTGTTTTGCCCAGGGATGCAACGCCTTGAAGAAATCAAGACGGACGCTTTCCGCGAATCTCGGCCCTTGGGGGGCCCCCGCCGGGCCTCGGGGCCGGCAGAAAAGACGCCTCGGGATTAGAGGAACGGGTCCTGGGGAATGGGTCGAGGCTTCGGGGGGCCCCGCATTGAAGAGAGCACGACGTCGGATCCCTGGGTTGCGGCCCCATGCCCTGCAAGGCTGCCCACCCGCCCCGTGGGCCGCCGAGGCAGGGGTCCCAGACCTGCGGCGCACCAGGGCAGGCGTCGTGGGCAGCCAGTTTTTTTTTAGTTTGATGGTCAGGAGAGGAAAAAACACACAGACACAATTAATCGTCGACTCCCAGGAAAATATAGGAAACTATGGGAATTGGGGGGGAAGACAAAAACCCAGAACATATGTGAAAATATAGGGAATCATTTTATTTGTGTCTATTTATTTGTGTGTCTCAGGGCCCCTTCAGTTGGGGGTGGACAGACCTCCTACCCTGACACGTCGATTAGGGAATCGGCCGTTTTCGGTTCGCGGGAGGGCGTCGCGGCCATCATTTCTGCGGGTCCAGGTCCGTCGGTTTCGGCCCCAGGCCGTTTTCACAAAAGGGAGGTTTATTACAGGAAGGTTTGTCCACCGCCGAATCATAAACCAATGGACGTCCTGGGGTCTCAGGGTTGGGTTTCTTGTGGAGTGGTCTCCACTGTAACCCTCGATTCTCGAAGTACCAGGGCAAGCGTCGTGGGCAGCCAGTCTTGTCGGGGAGAGGAGGAGGAGGGGGGGGGGAGGAGGAGGAGGAGGAGGAGGAGAGAGGAGGAGGAGGAGGAGGAGGGAGGAGGGAGGAGGAGAGGAGGAGGAGAGGAGGAGGAGGAGGAGGGAGGAGGGAGGAGGAGGAGGAGGAGGAGGAGGAGGAGGGAGGGAGGAGGAGGAGGAGGATGAGGAGGAGGAGGAGGATGAGGAGGAGGAGGGAGGAGGAGGAGGAGGAGGAGGAGGAGGAGGAGGAGGAGGAGGAGAGAGGAAGGAGGAGGAGGAGGAAGAAGAAGAAGAAGAAGAAGAAGAAGAAGAAGAAGAGGAGGAGGAGGAGGAGGAGGAGGCCCAAGCCGGTGGCCTCTGGCGGGGAGGAGGGGCACGTCTCGGGCCCCCGGGGGCCCACGGGGGACTCCCCCGCGGCGCGAGACCTGTGAAGGTATGCTTGCACGGGTCTCGCGCCGCGGGGCTCAAGTCATTATTTGGTAGCGGAGCTCGCCTGATGATGGCGCAACATCGGCATGCGCTTCGACATTCTGGAACGCGCGATGCAACCCGACAGCGCCTTGCGCGCCTAAAACAAAAAAACAAACAAAAAAAAAAAACAAAAAAAAAAACGCACATGTTTTGTTGTTTCAATCGCCTTGAAAAAACAAGGCAAGAACCGCCGTCTTGTAAAAAAACAAAACCACAAGATGTCAGGGTATGTGGGGGCCGAGGATTCCAGAGCCGGACGTGTCGGCCATGCGAGAGGGTGGCCCTTCGCCGAAGTGACCCTGGGGCGCGGCGTTGAAGGAGGCGCGGGGCGGGCGCAGACCCAAGCGCGCAAGCCGCTGCCGCCGCGTCGCACGCGGCGATCGGCGGGCCGCGCACGCACAGAAGGTCGCTCTTGCCTCGGGCCAGTCCTGCGCGCAGCCGAGCGCAGCCTGAAGCACCGAAGACGTCGGGAGTCCGTGGGCGAGAATCCCACACCTCCGGCGCCCCGCTTTTGGGGCTCAGAGACGGTGGCGCGGGGTCCCCCGAGCCCTCGACCCTTGCGCCCCACCCCTCGTGCGGACTCCCGCGCCCGGCCCCGGGGGGGGGCCCCGAGCCTGTTCTCCGAGGGGGCCCAGGCTCGGAAGCACCGGCCGCCTCGAACTTTTGCCAGGGCGCCGGAGGCCTGGCCCGTGGCGCCGGCAGCGTTTCGATATCTCATACGCGCAGGCATCCGCATCGTCGGAGCGCGCCCGAGCAGCAGCGCTCGGGTGTTTCGGCTCCTGCCTGGGCCCGCCGTCACAGCGCGAGCGACTTCTGCATCGGAGCTTTTGCACAGAACAGTACCCTCCCCTCCTTCAGCTGGGTGTCCTCCTCCTCCTCCTCGTCATCATCAGCAGCAGCATCATCCTCATCTTCACCCTTACATTTGCATGTGCGTTTCCCCAAGCTCCTCCCCCTTCTCCTCCCATCTGAATTCACCCTTCCTCCTCCTCCTCCTCCTCCTCCTCCTCCTCCTCCTCCTCCTCCTCCTCCTCCTCCATCCATCATCATCATCTCATCATCATCATCATCATCAATCCTGTCCTCCTCCTCCTCCTCCTCCTCCTCCTCCTCCTCCTCCTCCTCCTCCTCCTCCTCCTCCTCCTCCTCCTCCTCCTCCTCCTCCTCCTCCTCCTACTCCTACTCCTCATTCTCCTCCTCCTCATCCTCCTCTCACCTGGGTTTACTTCTCCTCCCCCCCGCTTCTGATCCTTCGCCCCCTCCTACCTGCGGCCTCTTCACTCCCTGTCGCACCCCCAGACGTGTCTGTAGGACGGGCCTGGTGTTTCGCCTGAGATCTACACGGCATGTGTGATCCCGAAGGTTCAAATTTGCAGCAGCTTCACAAACGGAGGAGCGGGTCCTTTTCAAAAGGTGGATCTCGCCTTAATTAGCGCTGCGCACATTCATCTTAATTGTTGCAGGTTTACGGGTGGTCTTCAAAATGTGGTTCTTGCTTTAGGGTTTACGGCCGAGCACCATCGTTTTAAAAGTTTGGAGCAAGTTCACGACTGGAGGGCAGGTCTTTTTCAAAATGATGTTCTCGCGTTAGCGCCGCGCACATCCGGGAGAAAGCTACAGAAAAATTAGGTGTCTGGGGTAATACAAAAATGCGTGTTCGGGGTTAGCCAAACTTGCCCCGAGCCAAGAAGAATTATTCTAGGGCACGCCGTGTGAGACATCCTCAAGCATCGCCCCAAAGTCTGGCCTGGCTGGCTGGTTGGTTGGCTGGCTGGCTGGCTGCCAGGTGAGAACATCTATTGTAGTGGCCTTCGGCCAGTGCCGCCGATCCGGGGCGCTCCGACTGATGTGATCCTTCTTCGCCCTCGTCCCTCCTCTCTTTTTCCCTCCCCTCCTCTCACTCAGCATTTATCGAAGACGCCTACGGCGAATCACCGCCGCCCCCTGCCTTTTTGGAAACGCCGATGTGGCCGAAAGTTGGACTAGAGCTTGGCCAAGCTATCGGACCATGAGTTCCCCGAGTCGGTTTGGAAAGCTTTCGGGGAACACATGGGAGAGAATGATTATGAACAGGAAGAGGAAGAGGAAGAAATAGAGTAGGAGGATGAGGGTTGTTAGGAGTCTCTTGGGGCACCCTTGGGGTCTGTTGGGGGCTTCTTGGGGGCCTCTTCGAGGCCTCTTGGAGGCATCTTGGGGGCCTCCTTGGGCCTCTTGGGGGCCTTTGGGGGCTTCCTGGGGGTCTCTTTGGCCGTCTTAGGGCGTTCCTGGTCCGTCTGACGCCGTCTGGAGCCGTCTTGGGGGCCTCTCTGGGCCGTCTTGGGGCCCTCTTGGGGCGCTTCAGGGCCGTCTTGGAGGCCATGTTGGGCGTCTTGGAGGCCTCTTGGGCCGTCTTGGGGCGCTCTTGGGGCCGTCTTGGGGGGCCCTTGGGCCGTCATAGGGCCTTCTTGGAGGCCTCTTGGGCGATCTTGGGGGCCTCTTGGGCCGTCGGAAGGCCGAAAAGAAGAAAACGCAAAAAACCTTCAAAAACCTAAGGAAAACCAATGATTTTGGCCTCTTCGGGCTCTCCTGGAGAACGTCTTGGAGGCCTCTTGGGCCATCTTGGAGGCATCTTGGGGCCATCTTGGCCGTCTTGGAGGGCATCTTGGGCCGTCTTGGAGGCATCTTGGAGCCATCTTAGCCGTCTTAGAGACCATCCTGGCCGTCTTAGAGGCATCTTGGAGGCCATCTTGGAACCGTCTGGGGCAGGAAATTGGGGAATTGAGCTCCTGGGCATCCTTTCCGGGTGGCCGGCGGGACGGGCCGAAGCCCACTGGGGAGTTCTTTTAGAAAAAGAACCAAAACCAAAACCGATAAAATCTAACACGCCAGGCACCCCTGCAAGCAGGGGGCGGCGGATCGAAGACGCCTACGGCGAATCACCGCCGCCCCCTGCCTTTGTGGAAGCGCCTATGTGGCCGAACGTTGAGGCCAGACCTGCCAAGCCATCGGACCATGTGTTCCCCGAATCGGTTTGGAAAGCCTTCGGGGAACACGTGGGCGTCTTGATGGTCATCGTCGCCGTCTTGGAGGCCTCTTGGGCGATCTTTCGGCGATCTTTGGGGGCTCTTGGGCCGTGTCGGGCCGTCGGAAGGCCGAAAAAAGGGAAATGCCCAAATCCATCAAAAACCTTGGGAAAATCAGTGATTTTGGCATCTTTTGGCCTTCCTGGAGGCCCTCTTGGGGGCCTCTTGGGCCCTTTTGGGCCAGCTTCGAGCCAACTTCGGCCATCTTGGTGGGTTCCTGGCACGTCTGACGCCGTCGGGAGCCGTTTTGGGGGCCTTTCTGGGCCAACGGGGGACCCTCTTGGGGCGCTCCAGGGCCGTCTTGGAGGCCATCTTGGGCGTCTTGGAGGCCATCTTGGGCGTGTTGGAGGCCTCTTGGGCCGTCTTGGGGCCCTCTAGGGGCCATCTTGGAGGCCACTTGGGCCATCAGGGGGCTCTCTTGGGGGCCTCTTGGGCGATCTTGGGGGCTTCTTGGGCCGTCTTGAGCCGTCGGAGAGCCGAAAAGGCGCAAATGCCAAAATCCTTCAAAAACCAAGGGAAAATCAATGATTTTGCCTCTTCGGACTCTCCTGGAGGACCTCTTGGAGGCCTCTTGGGCCGTCTGGGAGGCCTCTGGGGGGCCTCTTGGGCCGTCTTGGGCCGTCTTGGACTCTCTTGGGCCGTTTTGGAGGCCGTCTTGGACCATCTCGGGCGGACTTGGAGGCCATCTTGGGCCATCTTCGCGATTTTTTGAGGATGTCCCGAGCGAAACGGCCGTTTTTGGGCACGGTGGCGGGACGAGCCGGAGCCCACTGGGGAGTTCTTTTGGAAAAAGAACCAAAACCAAAACCTGAAACATCCAGCACGCCGTGCACCCCTGCAAGCAGGGGGCGGCGGATCCAGTGGCCGTCGGCCTATCCCGCCACCGTGCGTGGGTGGTGGGTCAGAGGCCTCATGGATGCTGGTTGGGATCTCGTGGTTGGCTGGGACTTCTGGGGGCCTCTTGGGCGCCTCTTGGGGCTTCTTGGGGGCCTCTTGGGGGGGCCACTAGAGGGCCTCTTGGGGGTCTCTTGGGAGCCTCTTGGGGCTTCTTGGGGGCCTCTTCTGCGCCCCTTGGGGGCCTCTTGGAGGCCTCCTCGGAGCCTCTTGGTGCGGGAGGGGTGGTACTCGAGTTCAGAACCCCCTCGGAGGCCACGATCCTTGTGAGGGGTGTCAAAAAACGCATCCGCCGGAAACTCGCACCCCCCCCCCCACCCCCCCTTCCCCGGCAGAGCCACCCCGGCAACCCCCCCAGAGGCTGAGGCTCAGCCTCGAGGCTGTAGCTGAGACTCCTTGAAACTCACACGCCGGATCGGCGGATTTCTGGAGTGATTGATTGGTTGGTTGGTTGGCTGGTTGCCGAATCAAAAACATATGATCCTGGCCCCGCTTTGCGGTGCATCCTCAAAAACACCACGGAGAGGACTGGTTGGTTGGTTCGTTGGTTGGTTGGTTAGTTGGTTGGCTGGTTGGTTGGTAGGCTGGTGGTTGGGAGGTAGGCTGGTTTGTTAGTTGATCTGCTTGCTGGTTGGCCATTTTGGCGTTTGCTGGTGGTCAACTCGCTTTCGGCTTGTCTGTAAACCAAATGTCGTGCAATTGCGAGCGCAATGCAACGCAATGCGCAGCACTGAAATACCCGCCTCCTCCTCCTCGTCCTCCGCCTCCTCTTCCTCTTCCTCCTCATCCTCCTCCACCTCCTCCTCCACCTCCTCCGCCTCCTCCTCCTCCTTCTCCTCTCCTCCTCCTCCTTCTCCTCCTCCTCCTCCTCCTCTTCCTCCACCTGCTCCACCTGCTCCACCTCCTCCTCCTCCGCCTCCTCCTCATCCTCCTCCTTCTCCTCTGTCTCATCTTTCTACTCTTCCGCCTCCTCCTCCTCCTCCTCCTCCTCCTCCGCCTCCTCCTCCTTTTCCGCCTCCTCATCCTGGTCATGCCAGCTTCCCTCCTCCTCCTCGTAATTTCCCTGCCACTTCCACCTCACACGCGCACACCTTGCCTCTCCTCATCCCCGAGGCCAGGAGGGCGAAGCGAGGAGAGCTGAACCTCGCCATCGCGCGGGCGCGGGGTGCTCTCCTCCTAGCAACGACGACGAAAATGACGAGGACGAGCACGATGACGAAGACGACGACGACGACGTCGACGACGAGGACGATGACGAGGACGACGACGAGGACGACGACGACGAGGGCGACGACGGCGACGACGACAACAGCGACGACGACGACGACGACGACGGCGACGACGACGACGACGAGGACGACGACGGCGACGACGACGACGACGACGACGAGGACGAGGACAAGGCGGTAATTGTGGCCTGCTGGACAGGCGAACGCGTGGACCGCTACAAGGGCAGCTTTTCCGCCAGTGTGCTCCGTGGGCCTGGCACCTTCACGCGCGCGGCTCGGCACGGTCGTCGTCGGCCTCGGCGTCGGCGTCGTCGGAAGTGGCGTTGTCGCAAGGTGAGGATGAGGATGGAGCAAGGTGTGGGGGAAGGGAGCAGGGAGAGTAGCAGACCCTAAGGGGGGGAAGAAGAGAGGAGATGACGAGGCAGTAGGGTAAAGAGTTGGAGGAGTAATAGAGGAAAGGGAATCTGGGATTCTGGGTCTGGCGCGACACGAGACTGGCGCGTCCCATGAACATACGAGCACGAGGAACAATGTACACCAGGGATCCCGTCAAGGGACTGGAATAAAGTTACTTTGAAAGACAGTTCCCACGAGACGGACATCACCAAGTATGAATTCTGTCCTAGGGTGTCGCCCGTCCGTCAAATGTTGGAGGCGCTATTTCTGAATTCCAGATGAAGGTTTCTTAAGGCAAGACCGAGTAAGGCGGGATACGTTGGTCCACGATTGTGCTCCACGTTGGCGACGTTATGCACATTGTCCCACTCGTCACACAAAGTAATCGGTTCCGTGTGGCATAGGGCATGGTTGCGTCGCCAGTTCCCATCGGTGTTTACTGAAAGACAAACAATACTTGCACCTAGAGAGAGAGAGAGAGATATACAGGGCTCGCTGTCGGTGCCGCCGCGGCCTGTGTGCATTTGAGACAGAAGGCCGCCTGCCCAACAGCGGCCGCTGTTGGCTTGGGGTAACATCTGTTGTTGGGCATTGTACCCATTCTTTCCGTACCCATTTCGGGCGTCCAAAGATGAAGGGAGGAGGGCGTGGATAACGCTGGGGAGGGAGAAGGAAGTCTGGGGGCGTGTGCTGGGACTTCCGTCCCGAGGCGCACGGGCCGGGCTCCACGGCGGGGCGGCTCTCCTGTGTCTCCGCGCCGCGGTGCCCTCCCCTCGCTGCGGGGTTAAGTCAGGGCCTGTCCCTCCACAGGAGGAATCTTCAAGACTAGTCCGAAATAGTCTGTGGGCGATGTTTTCGGTATTGTTTGACTCTTGTGCTGCCTCGTTTGGCTATTTTTGATCGTGCGTCCAAGATTCGCCTGTGGGAGGACATGCCCGACCTAACCCTGGGGCCCGACAACGGGCGTTTGGAAACCGAAGCCGCAGAAAGATCGCTGTCGCGACTTTGTCTGCGACTCCCAGATATGAGGCGGCGTTTCTGTAGATGCAGGCAAGCGTACTTTCATGGCAGTCCCTCCCCCCCCTCCGCCCCCTTCTCGATCGGCGCCGGGTCGAACGAGCGTGCAGGTGTACTCCAGACTTCCGTGCGGGCCTCGCCACGCATCCCCCCCCCCTCCATGCAAGCAAACCTGCCTGCATCAGGGCCCGTGTCGGGCCGCGGGTCCCCCCCCCCGCGTTCCTCGGGTGGCCGTTTGGCGGCACTTCCCCACGCTTGGCCGCAGTAAAAGGTGTCCCGCGCGCGTCGGAGGGGCAAGGGGTCTCCCCTCTCCCTGTCGGAGGACGGCGTGCCTCCACGAGGGCCCGCCCCCCCCCTGCCTCACACGTTGGCAGACGTTTGCCCTGCCCGAGCCACTGGCCCCAGACGCCGGCCCGCCTCCGCCGCTCGCGACGGGCACCGCGGTGAGCACCGCAGCGACCAGCCTTGGCCCAGCAACATGCAGCAGCCTCTCCTCGGCGCGCCCCCGCTCTCCTCGGGCAGGGACGGGAGGGCGCCAGCCATGCACAGCCACAAGTGTTCAGTCGGGCACGTCCCTCCCCTCTACAGGCGGCATCTCCAGAAATAGCCCAAAAAATAATATGGGGACGATCTGTTGCTATTCCAGGCCATTTGGGAATATGTTTTGTTCATTGGTTATTTGTAGTCCAAAATCCGCCTTCAGGGGGACATGCCCGACCCAACACAGATGCGGAGAGCGCTCGTCCTCCCTCTGAGCACGCGCCGCCACCACTGCCGCACTACGGGTCGCCCCGATGGGGGTCCGAGCAGATGGGGTCGGAGGAGCGTGCCGCCCCGCCGGGGCATCGGCGATGCGGCTCGATGTGGATCCGACGTGTTCTCACGCCGACGTCGCCGGTACGTCGCCGACGTCGCTGGTGCATCGGCGGTGCATCGGCGATGCATCGGCGATGCATCGGCGATACAGCGCGATCATCCGACCCCAGCCACTCCGACCCCATCTGGGAGGCCCATTTCGCGCGCGGGCCTGCCTACATTTTGTATCGAAGACGCCTGCGGCGAATCACCGCCGACCCCTGCCTTTTTGGAAGCGCCTATGTGGCCGAACGTTGAGGCCAGACCTGCCAAGCTATCGGACCATGTGTTCCCCGAATCGGTTTGGAAAGCCTTCGGGGAACACGTGGGCATCTTGAAGGTCATCTTGGCCGTCTGGAGGCCATTTTGACCCTTTCGGGCCTTCTTGGAGGACGTCTTGGAGGGCTCTTGTTCCGTCTTGGAGGCCATGTTGAGCGTCTTGGAGACCTTTTGGGCCGTCTTGGGGGCTTCTTGGGGCCGTGTCTTGGGCCTCTTGGGCGATCTTTGGGGGCACTCGGGCCGTCTCGGGCCGTCGGAAGGCAGAAAAAAAGCAGATGCCACAATCCTTCAGTAACCCATGGAACATCAATAATTTTGGCCTTTTCGGCCCTTCCTGGAGGCCCTCTTGGAGGTGTCTTGGGCCATCTTAGGGCCATGTTCGGCCGTCTTGGTGGGCTCCTGGTCCGTCTGACGCCGTCGGAAGCCGTTTGGGGGGCTTCTATGGGCCGACGCGGGGCCCTCTTGGAATGCTCCAGGGCCGTCTTGGAGGCCATCTTGGGCGTCTTAAAGGCCTCCTGTGCCGTCTTGGGGGCCTCTTGGGGCCGTCTTGGGGCCCTCTTGGGCCGTTCTGGGGCCATCTTGGAGGCCTCTTGGGCGATCTTTCGGCGATCTTTGGGGGCTCTTGGGCCGTCTCGGGCCGTCGGAAGGCCGAAAAGAAGCACATGCCAAAATCCTTCAAAATATTAGGAAGATCCATGTTTTTGGCCTCTTCTGGTCTTCCTGGAGGCCCTCTTGGGGGCCTCTTGGGCTTGTTGGGCCAGCTTCGAGTCAACTTCGGCCACCTTGGTGGGTTCCTGACACGTCTGACGCCGTCTGGAGCCGTCTTGGGGGCCTTTCTGGTGGTCATCTTGGGCGTCTTGGAGGCCTCTTGGGCCGTCTTCGGGCCCTCTTGGGGCGGTCTTGGGGGCGTCTGGGCCCGTCATGGGGCCATCTTGGAGGCCTCTTGGGCGATCTTGGAAGCCTCTTGGGCCGTCTTGGGCGGTCGGAAAGCCGAAAAGGCGCAAATGCCACAATCCTGCCAAAACCTATGGAAAATCAATGATTTGGGCCTCGTCGGGCCTTTCTGGAGGACCTCTTGGAGGCCTCTTGGGCCGTCTTGGAGGCCTCTTGCGGGCCTTTTCGGCCGTCTTAGACCATATTGAGGCCATCTTGGGCCGTCTTGGATGCATCTTGGGGCCATCTTAGCCGTCTTGGAGGCCATCTTCGCTGTCTTGAAGGCATATTGGAGGCCATCCTGGGCCATCTTGGCCGTCTTGGAGGCCATCTTGGGCCAACTTGGGGCAACAAAGGCGTTGACAGACGGATTTTCGGGAATCTCCCGGGACCCCGGCGGGACGCGCCGGAGCCCCAGGGGGAGTTCTTTTAGAAAAAGAACCAAAACCAAAACCGAGAGGATTCGGCACGCCAGGCACCCCTGCGATGAATCGACAGGGGGTGGCGGATCGAATGGCCTTCGGCCCATCCCGCCACCGTGCTTGGGTCGTGGGTATGAAGCCTATTGGATGTTCGTTGGGATCTCGTGGGAAGCCTCTCGAGGGCCTCTTGGATGCAGGTTGGAGGCCTCTTGGGGTCAGTTTTGGTACCCTTAAGGGCTTTTGGGGGGCCACTTGGGGGTCTCTTGGAGCCTTTTCGGGCGACTTAGGGGCTCTTGGGGCCTCTTGGGCGCCTCTTGGGGCCTTCTGGGGGCCTCTTGGGGCGGAAGCCTCGGATTTTAAATTCGTGTTCCCTCTCCTGGGCCGCTTGTGGGTTCGTTTTGGGGCCCTCTTGGGCCATCTTGGACGTCTCTTAGGCCGTCTTGGAGCGCTCTTAGGCCGTCTTGGGGGGCCCTCTTGGAGGCCTCTTGGGCCGCCTTGGGGTGGTCTTGGGGGCCTCGTGGGCCGTCGTGGAGCGTTCAAAACCCGAAAAGGCGAGAACACCAAAATCCTTCAAAAACAAATGGAACATCAAAAATCTGGGTGCCCTCTTGGGAGGCCCCTTGGCGCGTCTTGGAGGCCTTTTGAGCCATCTTGAGGCCATCTTGGGCGTCTTGAAACGATCTTTCGGCGACTCGGGGCCCTCTTGGACTGGCTTGGGGGCCTCGTGGAGCCCTCTTGGCCCGTCCTGAGGCCCCCTTGAGCCCGAAAAGGTCACGCGACGCGAGCAGCCCCGAGAGGTGTCCCGATGTGGTATCTCGCCCCTTTCAAAGACTCCTCCTCCTCCTCCTCCTCCTCCTCCTCCTCCTCCTCCTCCTCCTCCTCCTCCTCCTCCTCCTCCTCCTCCTCCTCCTCCTCCTCCTCCTCCTCCTCCGTTGGAAAGACTCCTGAGGAGCGAGGGCTGAGGCTCCGGGGACTGGGGAAAGGACCCGGGAGCGGGCCCCTTCCGTGCCCCGTGGCGTGGGGGCGGCCGCGGGTCTTCCCGGGTGCCTCCCGGCTCGCTGGGGCGCCTGCCGTGGGCACCGCCATATCCCGCGTGCGGCCCCTTGATGTTCCGCGCGTGGGCCCAATCAGGTTTTGGCTCTTAAGTCTCAATGTAGATCGGGACTGGGGATGGTGAGCAGGAGCTGACGGAGGAGGAGGAGGAGGAGGAGGAGGAGGACGATGAGGAGGGGAAGGAGGAGGAGGACTGGGGCGGAGCCTGATGTTCCACGTGTGGGTCCAATCAGGTGTTGGCTGTTACGTCTCGTTGTAGATCGGGACTGGGGCGGTGCATCGGTGTCCTTAGCTGCCTCGATGCGCCCGTTTTGATACGCAATGCGTCCCGTGTTCAAGACGTCCCTGTCGATGCGTTGCGTGTTGGCTCCACGTATTGGGCCACGTCTTGGCGAATGTATCGCGTCGGACCTACGTTTTCAGCCTACGTGTTGAGCTCCGTATCAATACGCTACGTGTTGCGTGTTGCGTAACGGGGCAGCTAAGTCGGTGTCAGATCTCTGGGCATCCCGCTACAGTGCAGAACAACCGCAGGCGGATGATCATGATGGTGATGGTGAGCAGGAGCTGACGGACGAGGAGGACGAGGAGGAGGAGGACGAGGGGAAGGAGGAGGGGAAGGAGGAGGAGGAGGAGGAGGAGGAGGAGAGGGAGAAGGAGGACGAGGAGGAGGAGGAGGACGAGGAGGGAGGGGAGGGAGGAGGAGGACTGGGACGAAAATGGCAAGGACGAAGCTGGAGACCCGGAGCCCAGCTCTGCCTGCGGAGCCTGCGCTCCGGCGGCCGAGGCCCTGGGCCAGAGAGCCTCGGCCTCTGTGAGCCTCCAGCGGGCTGTTTTTCAACCGGCGAGCGCCTGGGACGGAGCCCTCGACCTCTCACCCAGGATTTCTTTTCAAGTCGGACGTGCCCCCCTCCAGAGGGATCTTCGACGAAAGATAGAAATAGACCCCGAAAACGATTAAAAGATAGTCCAAAAATAGTCGGGGGACTATTTTTTGAGTATTTTTGTTGATCTTCTTGGTGTATTTTGGGGGGTAAGTTTTATTTTTCGTCGAAAATGCCCCCTGTAGGGGGACACGCCCGACTTAAGATTAATTGTGATCATTGTTTCAATCACTGTTCTGCAGATCGGCGCGGGCCCTCGCACCCCCCCTCCCCGCCCCCCGTGGAGCGGACCTTGGCTGTCCTTGGCGCCTGCTTCGAGCGGGCGGAGTCTCCCCCCACAATGGACGCACCGCTGCAAACAGCCGCACCAAGCAGAGGTCCAGAGCCGGACCCCCCCCCTCCTCCCCCTTCCGCCCGGTGTCGACATGCCGACAAAGAGAACGCCCCCCTTCTGTGCCCCCGAGCATGTATTCAGGCGGTCCCGGTGCTCCCCAGGTGCCAGAGTCTAGGGCAGAGGCGCCGGGATCGAGCGAAGGGAGCCGCCGGAGGTCTGGGCTTGGGCCTGGGCCCGACCTCAAGGTCGGACGATCTCTGCCTGCTTCCGTGCCAGGCTGCGCCCCGTACGCCCCCCCCCCCTGCGGTGGGCGGCGTGGGGTTCGCCCAAGGCTCCTGGAGGGAGCGGGGGGGAGCGGGCAACGAGCAGCACACAAGCGATAGGCTTATGTCGGGCGTGTCCCCCTACAGGGAGATTTTCTATGAAAAATAAAAGATACTCCAAAAATACCCCAAAAAGGCCAAAAATACCAAAAACAAAAGTAGTCCCCAGACTATTTTGAGCCAATTTTTTTATTATTTTGAGGGTATGTTTCATTTTTCGTCGAAAATCCACCTGTAGTGGGACACGCCCAACATAGTGATAGGGTTCAAGGTAGGAAAAACCACCCCGGACCAGAGAATCGGCGTTTACTGAACGGCCCTGGGCGTTTATCGACTACGCGTAAGAGTGACCCTTCGCCGGAGTGACCCTTGGTGCGGGCCCACTGGGGTCTCCCGATCGCCGAGCGCGGTGCGGTGGCAGCGTCTTGCGCGCTTGTGTTTGGTCCCCCCGCGGCCCCCCAGAAGCCGCGCACCAAAGGTCACTCTTACCCAGGGTCACTCTTGCGTGTAGTCGGGTTTACTAAACAGCCCTGCCTTGTTTGATTCCTTATTTGGGCGCGTTTGCTAAACGGCTTCTCGTGCCGGGGTGGTTGTTATCAGGGTGGATTTTCTGCCCTCTAGGGATGGCTCGAGCGCGGTCGGGCGCCCGCGGTTCGCTGAGGTGGGCAGAGGGGGACACTCTCTCGGGCATGTTCGAGGACGGCTACTGCAACAGCGTCGGGCGGAAGGTGTCTTCCGCCGCTGCCGCTGCCGCTGCTCATCCCTGCGGAGCTGGGATCTGGCGCGGGGGCATGGCCGAAGGCGTAGACCAGTGCCCGTGGCACTCGAATGACGACCAGGGAAAATCCAGAATGCATCAACGAACGATGCTGCAGCACATCCTCCCGTCCCAGGCCCCCTCCTTATCATGCGCTCCCTACAAGCAGTCCTCTTCACTGCACGAAGCGCCCGCTTTGAAAGACGAACGCCCCGCTGGCCCTCAATTCAGGCGGGAGCTCTGTTAACATAGAACCAGCCGTCCATCCTCCGAGCTCGAATGAAGGCGACAAGGTGGGGTTGTACAGTTTAGACAAGTGCCGAGCGACAGTCCCGCCTTGACCCATCCGTGCAAGCAGATATCTACACGTCTGGTCATCAACGAATGCTTAAGATGTGCCGTGCGAGAGCCCATTGTTGAAAAGGGACCGTCACCGACACATGTCACTGTTTGCGCCGATGTGTCCACATGTCTGAGGAAGTCTCAGGCGAGAGTCCCGTGATGAAGCGAGCCGCCAGAGCAGCATTTTGAAAACGACTCGCCTTCAAGACGAGCGTGCGTGGCGCCAACGCGAAAGCCTAATATTACAAACGACCTGCCATCCATCCTCGTGACTGTTGGATAGTGCAGGAGACGACTATGTCCGACGCCAATGTCAGAGCCTCACTGTTGTTACGGACCGCACTCCATCCGTGTAATTACCGAGTCGTTTACGGCGAGTGTCCTCAGCGCCTAGACGAGAGCCCAATCCTTGACGCTTCGCGCGCCCCCCACCAGCCCATCAAACAGCGATGTCCAGGCGAATTGCATTGATCAGGGAAGTTAGCGAGCATACAGGGAGGGAACCGTCAAAGCGAAATCTGGGATCAGCCTGAATAGGCCCAGAAGTGAAACACAAATGTGCCTTCGTCGACCTGTCGAATGAGGAAGGGCGGAGGAGAAGGATGAGGAGGCGGGAGGAGGAAGAGGAGGAGAGGAGGACGAGGAAGAAAATGGAGAATTGGGAGGAGCAGGAAGAGGAAGGCGAACAGAAGGAGGATGAGCTTGATTGAACAGTTCTCACTCAACTTCTGGCCAACTCTGGTTGGGAGGAGGAAGAGGAGGAGGAGGAGGAGGAGGAGGAGGAGGAGGAGGAGGAGGAGGAGGTGGACGAGGTGGAGGTGGAGGAGGAGGAGCAAAAAGAGGAGGATAAGGAGCGTGGAGGAATGGGGGGAGGCGGAAGAGGAGGAGGAGGAGGAGGAGGAGGAGGATGTGGGAGAAGGCGATGGTGACGATAACTACGACGATTCCAACATAAATGCAGTTGTGCACCTTTGCTCTGGGAGCCTCTTGGAGGCCTCTTAGAACGATCTCGGGACCCTCTTGGGGCAATTTTGTGAGTTGCTGGGGCTCTCTGGGGGGCGTCTTGGGGCCCTCTGGGAGGCCCCGGGGGCCTCCTGGGGCCACCTTCGAAGACCTCGATGAAACAGGGGGGGGTCCTCGATTACGGCTGCACGCCTCGAGCCCGCAACCATCAGGAGCCAGAGCGATGAGGCAGAGCGAGAGGCAAAGACATGCAGGCTCCTCATGGTTTGGAAGCGTCTTGGCCTCTCGGGGGCCTCCCTACGGAGCTCCGTGGCCACTTGGAGCCGTCCTGGAGCGGTCGTGGGGCCTCTTGGGGGCATATTGGCGGCCAGTTTGGGATATCTGGAGCACTCTTGGAGGCCATTTTGGATTCTTCTGCGCCCATCTTGGAGCCGCGCTGGCCCAAAAGCATCGCAAGGATCCCCCCGAGATGCCAAAATCGTTGAAACACAATGAATGTTCAGTTATGTTGGTTTTGAGCGCAAGGGGGTCCCTAATTGGGCATGCCCCTCTTGTTCACGTGGCCCTCTCAGGACCGTCTCGGAGACCTCGTGGGCCCCATCTTGAGGCTCCAAGAGGCCACAAGAGGACCCCAAGAGGGCCGCCAGAACACGATGAACAATCAAACAGCAAATGATGTCGTCTGGTTTGGGAGCATTTTGGGTACCGGTTTAGTTCAGGGTGGCTCCGAGAGGGTTCGGGAGCCGACGATGAGAGCCCCAAGGGTCCCCAAGATGGCCCAGTATTGCCGCAGGGGGACCCCACGAGGGCAGAAGAGGGCCCCCCGAGGATACCAGGACGGCCCCACGGTGGCCCACAAGTGCTCCGAGGTGTCTCGAGAAGGCTCCACGACGCCCCCACGAGAGCCCAGGTGGACCCCAAGTGGCTCCAAAATTGCACACGAAAGGGCCCACAGGGGATTCCAACAACTGGCCCCCGGGGCCACACGGCGGCCCAGCGATGGCCTCACGAGAGCCCCACGACGGATGACGCGGCGGAGGAGGTGGTGGAGGAGGTGTAAGATGAGGAGGAGGAAAATCGTCCCACCTGTCCAACCCGATTCAACCGCATCATCATTATCATTCTTACCAGCAATGTTCTGAAAAGAGCACTGTGGTCTCCACCTCCTCCCAGCTCCCTCCTTGGCTCTCTCTCTCTCTCTCTCTCTCTCTCTCTATATATATATAAATATATATATATATATATATATATATATATGGATTCCCTCTTGTCTGGTACCTCTATCTACCTTGCCCCGAACCTCGCCATCCATGGGGGGCGGCAATCTGCGAGAAGACGGTCGCCACTTTCGAGGGCTGCTGGAGGGGACAGAACAGTAGGGCCCAATTCGGATTCAGACTAGACCTCGCCATCCCTGGGTGGCTGCGATCTGCGAGACAGTCGCCACTTTCGAGGGCTGCTGGAGGGGCCACCAGCGCAGTAGGGCCCCTTTCGGATTCAGATCAGATCTCGCCATCCCTGGGCAGCTGCGATCTGCGAACAGGCGGCACTTTCGAAGGCTGCTGGGGGGGCCAGCACAGCGGGGCCCCATTCGGAGTCAGATCAAACCTCGCCATCCCTGGGTAGCTGCGATCTGCGAGACGGTCGCCACTTTCGAGGGCTGCTGGAGGGGCCACCAGCGCAGTAGACTGGATCTCGCCATCCCAGGGCAGCTGCGATCTGCGAACAGGCGGCACTTTCGAAGGCTGCTGGGGGGGCCAGCACAGCGGGGCCCCATTCGGAGTCAGATCAAACCTCGCCATCCCTGGGTAGCTGCGATCTGCGAGACGGTCGCCACTTTCGAGGGCTGCTGGAGGGGCCACCAGCGCAGTAGACTGGATCTCGCCATCCCAGGGCAGCTGCGATCTGCGAAACTGTCGGCACCTTCGAGGGAGGCTGGGGGGGCCAGCACAGTGGGACCCCATTCGGATTCAGACTAGACCTCGCCATCCCTGGGGGGGGGGGACTGTCGGCACTTTCGAGGGCTGCTGGAGGGGGGGGGGGCACCAGCACTGGGGCCCCATTCGGATCCAGATTAGACCTCGCCATCTCTGGGGGAGGGGTATTGTGAAACTGTCAGCACTTTCGAGGGCTGCTGGGGGACGCAGTAGGGCCCCAACCTGATTCAGATTAGACCTCGCCATCCCTGGGGGGGTGCGATTTGCGAAACCGTCTGCACTTTCGAGGGCTGTTGGGGGGCCAGCACAGTGGGACCCCAGTCGGATTCAGACTCGCCATCCGAAGGGGGCTGCGATCTGCGAGACGGTCGGCACCTTCGAGGGCTGCTGGGGCGGCCAGCACAACGGGGCCCTACCCAGATTCAGAGTATGCCTCGCCATCCCTGGGGGGGCTGCCATCTGCGAAACTGTCGCCACTTTCGAGGGCTGCTGGGTGGCCAGCTTAGTCGGTGCTGCTGCGCAGATCAGAACTGGACCTCGCCATCTCCCGGGGGCTGGGAACTGCGAACCTGTCGCCCTTTTCGAGGGCTGCTGGGGGCTCCAGTGGAGCGTTGATGTCTTACGCAGATTCAGGTTAGATCTCGCCCTCCCCGAGGACTGCGATCTGCGAAACGGTCGCCACTGTCGAGGGCTGCTTGGGGGGTGGTGCAGCTCTGTGCGGTCCTGCGCAGATCAGCGCCGGAACCCGCCATCTCCGGGGGGCTGTTGGGGGCTCCAGTGGAGTGACGTCTTAAGCAAGTTAAGGTTAGGCCTCGACATCCCTGGGGAGGGAGACTGCGATCGGCGAGACAGTCGGCACTTTCACAGTTGGGGTCTTACGTAGATTCAGATTCGACCTTTCCATCCCTGGGGGGATCCGCGAAATTGTCGCCACTTTCGAATACTGATTGCTGGCAGACTTCGAAACACCATCTCCATCCTTCCTCTGACCGCCTTTTGTCGTCACTTTCGTGCTGCTGCCATGTCCGAGTGCTGCTGCCCCACTTACGTTTCAAACTCCCTGTCTGCCTTCTCCCATTAGTCCTCGCCCCTCTTTCCCCTCGACCCAGGGAACTAACTGATCACCTCCAACAGGCCCTGTGTCCATTGATCGGTATCCTGCGGGCCGCGCACCTCGCGAGCCTCCTACATACCATTCGCAGAACATGTATCCCCTTGCCACGTTGCCACCCCCTATAAGGTCTGCCCAGACTGCCCAGCTGTTCTGGATATGCGTTGCGCCAGGGCTGGGCACATCGTCAGGGTAACTGGTCTGCTCCGTATTATGATGACTCGTCCTCCTTCTCTGACTTGTCATCATCCTCATCGTTTTCACCTTCCTCCCACTATTTCCTCCTCCCTCCCATCAGTCCCCTCCCTCCCTCCTCACTCATTCCTCCTCCCACCTCCCTCATCATCTCTCCTCCTGGCTCCTTCCTCCATTCCTCCCCCCGCTGGAACCGCCTCCCCCCCGTTCGCCGACCACTGGCTGGTGGAGAACGCGGGGAATGGGGCGCAGTCGCAGGGGGGAGAGAGCATGCTCACGCGCGTACGTATATACTCAGTTGTTGGCGTTTCGGCAACGAGCGTGCTGAGTTCTACACTCCGAGTTTCTTAGTAAGCGTCGGGGGGGCGGCACCCCCGCCGACAGCCCCACATCGAAAGCCGGGCAGCCACCGCGCGCCGAAGGCGCTCCGACCCCTGTCGCGGCGCGACGACGATGCGAGGTTGATCCCCGTCGGGGGGGTACCCCCCACGCTTAAAAAAAAACCCAGAGTACCAACTGTTCCCGTGGATGCGGGCACGAGCCCCCATTGTGCGCCAGACGCTCGGCTCGTAGACAGGCAGAGCTCGAGCGCGGGCGCGCGATGGTCCTATGTTTCGTGTGTGTGTGTGTGCGCGCGTCGCCAGAATGGAAGCACGAGTCTGGACGATTGTTTAGGTGATGTTTGGGGTAAACAACGGGCCGCCATGGATTCGTGATGCGGTAGCCAGAAGATGGAAGAGACCTACGCTACACCCGTAGACTTTTGGTAGTACATGTTTGCTGAATGCGCGCCGCGCTGAGTCGAGAGCCACATGGTGAAAACAACATGGGATGCATGGGGTGCACTCCTGGAGCTGCTGGGGACGTTCAAGACGACTGGGTGAGGCGCTAGGGCGAGAGCTTCATCTGGAAAATAACCTGTGGTGCATCCGCGTAGCTGTCGGAATCCTATATACCATGTTTAATCAATGTGAGCTCCAACCTTCTAGCTGGTGCAATTTCTAAAGTCGAGGCGAGAGACACATGTTTGAAAACTCGTGCTCCATACGCGTATGTGTCGGGAACTTTCAAGACTGATGGGGACGGCGCTGAAGCCATTGCGAGATTTTGGAAGACCGACTCGTGCTCCATACGCGTCACAGGTGGGAAGTTACAAGATGGATGTGCGCAGCGCCAAGGCGAGAGCTACTGCTTGAAATGCACTCACGCCCCACCCGGGCACGTGGGAACCCTCAAGACGAATTGCCGGCGCGCTGCATTCAGGCGATCCCCCTATCCTGAAGGCCACCCGTGCTCCCATCCGCACACCTGGCGCGAGCTTCCGCGACGAGTCCGCGCTGCGCTGGCGCGAGGGCCACACTCTGAGGCCCACGCGTGTGGCCCGCTGACCTCGGCCCGGGCGGGCGGGCGGCGGGGCACTCCCGAAGGGGGGCATGGCGCGGCGCAGCGCCCGACCCAGGCCTACGCCGACGGCCGCGTGTACCAGGGCGAGCTGCGGGAGGACCTGGAACACGGCAGGCCCGGCGCCGCGGCCGACTGCCAGACGAAAGTGTTTGTGGGAGGCGAGGGGACGGAGGGCGGTGATGGGCAAGGGCATGGCGGCGGCGATGCGGGCTCGCGGCTGTCCCCAAGAACCGAGGTGTACGCGGAACAGCTCTCACCCCACAGCCCCCTGGGGCGGGGGGGAACGCCAGGCCGCTGGCCCGAGTCTGCCCCGGGCGCACGGGGACCGGCGGAATGGCGGAAGCCACATCACACAACGCAAGGAGGGCGGAGGGATCGGCCCGTGGCAGGGGGCGCGGTCATGGCCAATGCACGCCACGGCCCTTCCGATCGAGGCTCGTGCCTCCATGTGGGACGACTGCGTCGGGGAAGACCAGCCTGGAGGGACCGAGGGGCGGAGGGAGGATCGGAGGAAGGAGGAAAAGGAAGAGGGAGGAGGAGGATCATGAACGCAGCGGGAGGAGCACAGGGAGGAGCTCAGGGAGGAAGCGGGCAGGAGGCGAGCGAGGAGGAGGCTTCCGCAGGCCGTGGTTACCGGAGGAGGGCCAGAGCCCCCCAAGGCATCAATCTTCCTCCTCCCCCCCAGAGCAGGAGCAGACGGATACACAGAAGCCTCGATTCTCGAACCTCCTCGAACCCTCGAGGCCCAGTCGTGGCGACGAGGAGCCTGCAGGAGCCCCAAGAAACGGCGAGAAGCCGCGCGGGATCCTTGATCCTCGAACCTGGAGCCTGGATCCTCGAAGATCGATCTCCCCAAGCGGGGTGCAATGTAACATATTAGTCTTTCCGTCGCACCGCGGCAGAGGCAATCCGCACGCGCGCTCGAGTGATCCAGGCAATGGCCGACACGAATTGTCTGGCGGCAAAAGGGAGAGGCCCAGGCGGAGGGCGGAAGAGAAGGGATGGCTTTCACCGCACGAAGAGCTTCGACTTGGGTGGCCGGGGCGGCCAGCCTGCGCCAGGGCAGCCTGGCAGTGGACGATGGGCGCTTGCAAAGCAATGCATGTGATGCTTGCTTTTGCTCTCCTCCCCTCTCCCCTTCGTCCTGCCCCTGCCTTGCCGTACAGGCACGGTGCTCGTGAAAGCCAGAGTCCCGACTTGTACCGCCCGCGCGCCGGAAGGTGCCCTCCGGTAGGTGCGTGCCGTGTTGACGCGGCGGCGGCCTCAGCGCTGGAGTTCAAGGTTGAACGCCGCCATCGAAAAGCCGCGATCGTTCGAGAGCGACCGAGCCACGCGGAGTCAGAAACCAGAGTCGGGTCAGACGAAATGGAAAGTATATCGAAAGGAAGGGACTGCGGAAGCTGCTGCGAGCAATTGCTTCTGATCCCGCCGCCGAGCGCGTTCTTCGATACAGTTCTGCTCTGGCGCCGAGAGGCGCCAGGGAAACCAGCTGCGCGCGCTGACTCGCTGAGCCCCCCATGGGCCCCCCCACCAACCCTCCGCCCGCCCCTACAGAGCTCTTGAGTCATGGCTGTGCGGCGAGGCTGGTTTCGGCGTGCCTCTGGTCGCTGCCGTGCATGTGGGCTCCTCATGGCGGCCCGGCCTCGGATATTCCAGAGCTTGCACACTCCGCCCCGCCGCATGCTTGCGTAGAAGGGAAGGGCCGCCCACTGGGCGCCCTAGCCAGCACAAATGGGCTCATGCAACACACTCGAAGCAACAAGAAAAAGCTCGAGTCCTGGCTCCGTCGGGGTGTGTCGGGAGCCATGCGGTCGGTCCGTGCTGCGATGGCGAGGAGGACCATTCGTCGTCGCGGCACGTACCTGGCGCATGGCACTCAGTCTCGGCCGCAGGGGGCGCGAGGGAGGAGGAGGAGGAGGAGGAGGAGGAGGAGGAGGAGGAGGAGGAGGAGATGGATATTGAGCGCTGCGCTCCGAACAAGCTTTTCCTCGCACCGTTGCCACCCAGACGCGACGGCTCAAGCAAGCCGACGTTTCAAGCAAGCCAACATTTCTCCAGCGTGAAGAGCAGGAGATGGAGGAGGGACAGGTGGGAGGAAGGAGCAGGAGGGGGGAGGGGGAGGAGGAGGGAAGAGAAGGAAGAGGAGGAGGAGGAGGAGGAATGAGGAGGAAAATGAGTGAGGAGGAGGAGGAGGGAGGAGGGAGGAGGAGGAGGGAGCGGGGCCGATTCGCCGCCCGCGGCGGCGCAGGGGCGTGCTGCTGGCCGGCGGCGCCCGCGTCGCCGGCATCTGGCGCGCGGGGGAGTGCGTCGAGGAGCGCGGGCGCGGCGCCCCCGGCTCGAGGAGTCGCAGGCACGGAGTGAGAACAAGGGACGAGAAAGCACCCGGGCCCCGAGGAGGAGGAGGAGGAGGAGGAGGAGGAGGAGGAGGAGGAGGAAGGAAGAGGAGGAGGCACGGAGTGAGAACAAGGGACGAGAAAGCACCCGGACCCCGAGGAGGAGGAGGAGGAAGGAGGAGGAGGAGGAAGAGGAAGGGATGGGTGTCGAGTATCGAGGTGTCCGCCCCTGAGCTCGAACAGCTCGGCGAACTCAAGCTTAAACCACGTTTGGCGCTGACGCGTTGCATGTTTCATTGGACAGCCTCCTCGGCTGGCTGAGTTGTTCCTCGCCCGGGGAAGCATAGGGGTGACGTCTCCTGCAGACCCTCTGGCGCAGGAGCTGCGCGAGGCCTTCGTGCCAGCGCTCGACCCCGACGCCGCCGAGGGCGAGGAGAGCCGCGGGCCCGCGCGTCGTTCTGCTCGCGCGCGCGCGACCAAACCATCGGGCAATGGCGGCGCCGGCGATGACGACGCCGCCGCCGCCGACGGCAACGACGACGACGACGACGACGACGACGACGACGACGACGACGACGACGACGACGACGCCCGCTGGCGGCGACGGCGACGTCGGCGGCGGCGGAGGGCTCAGGAGCGCGGTTGAGGGCCAACGCCCTTTCTGTTGCCAGGGGTTTTGCCGTGGGGGGGGGGGCCTGGAGGCCCCCCTGCAAGACGGCCCACAAGAACGAGGAAGAAAAGGAGGAGGAGAAGGAGGAGGAGGGAGGAGTTGGTGGAGGAGGAGGGAAGGAGTGAAGGATATGGTGGGGGGTGGTTGGGTGGTGAGTGTGTAGGTGCGTGGAAGCGAAGAGGAAACAGGGAGGAGGGAGGGAAGGACTGCCTCGGGCTGCGGTGGGTCGCTTCCACTCAGCAAGGGGCCGCCTGGTTGTACGCGCCTCCATCCCGCCAGGTCCCCTGGCAATCGCAACTGGAGCGGAGCGGAGGTATTTTCCTTCAGGGTTTGGCGCTAGCATGGAGGAGGAGGAGGAGGAGGAGGAGGAGTAGGAGGAAGATGAGGAGGAGGAGGATGAGGAGAAGGAGCAGGAGGAGGAAGCAACAACCGTGCCCCACAGGGCGTGGTTGCCGGAGGGCACCCGTACCCCGCTGGACGCAGTTGGCGGAGGAAAGGGTGGCAATTGTGCCCTTCACGGCGTGGCTGGCGGGGGGCAGCCGTACCCCGAATGGCGTGGTTGGCGGAGCAGAGAAAGGAAGGAGGGAGGGAAGGGGAGGAGAGAAAGAAGGGAGGGAGGGAATGAGGGAGGAGGAGGGGGAGGAGGAGGAGGAGGAGGAGGAGGAGGAGGAGGAGGAGGAAGAAGCATAAGGCAGTTGGCTGAGGGTCGCCCCAAGGGTTCAGAAAGCAACACCCCCCGCGCGGCCGAAGTTTTGCGCGGCCTTCGCCTTGCCAGTGCCACTCCCGGCCGAGAGAGAGCGGCCGCTGGCAGACG
>CAUYUJ010020627.1:156655-166655 GCA_963575745.1 Prorocentrum cordatum | reverse complement strand
CCTCCACCCGTGAATATATTGCACGCTCATAGGGCGAATGCGAGCGGCGCTAAGGCGAGAAACACATGTTGAAAAGGAACCGCCCTCCAACCGCGAAGGTCATGCAAACGTTAGAGACGAATGTGCGCGGCGCGAAGGCGAGAGCCACGGCTTGATGACGGCCCACCCTCCATCAGTGAAATGATTGTGATATTTGATCTTCAGCCTCAGGCGAAACGCCCGGCTCGCCTTACCGACAAGTCTCGGGGTGGGACATGATGAGTGATTTGCAAGGAAAGGGATGGAGGAGGAGGAGGAGGGGGGAGATGGAGCACAGAGGTTTCAAAGACAGATTGTTCATTGCTTTGCGACGCCTTGCCATGCGTCGACTTCCTGACGCCCGAACTTGTAGGTACAAACCAGTACGAGAAGGAGAAGGAAGAGAAATTGAGCACGAGACGAACAGGATGGGGATCGAGGCCAGTGTGTGTCGTGCCCGGCTCTACTAGAGCGACCTGAGCGCGCGCTCCCGCTCGTTCTTTGAAGTCTGGGGGCGGGGAGTCAAAGGGAGGAAAGACCACCCGGACCGGACAATTGTCGTTTACTAAACGGCCCTGGGCGTTTACTAAACAGCCCTGCCCTGTTTGATTCCTTCTTTGGGTGCGTTTACTAAACGGGCTTCGCGTGTCGGGGTGGTTATTATCGGGGTGGATGTTCTGCCCCCTAGGGAGGTGGGTCGGCTCGGTGGGCATGATGCGCCCGATGAGGAGGGAGCTGTCGTGATGGGCAAATTGTCCACCACCACTACTATACGTAGGTCGGGGGAGAAGGAAGGATGAGGAGGTCCTCCTCCTCCTCATCCTCCTTTCCCTCCTCCTCTTCCGCCTCCTCTTCCTCCTCCTCCCCTTCCCTCTCCTACAGATGGTGGCGGTCTTGGAAATGGGCCCACCATGTCACTGACCTTCTCTTGTCGGGGCCGAGTGGCCCAGCGGCCCCGCTGACAGATGGCTTGCCTTCTGTGTGGGGGGGTTCTTCGAGGCCCGTCGCGGAGGGGAGGGGGAGGAGGAGGGTCCTTCTAGTGCCTGCAGCCGCCGTCGACGGAGACTCGTCGGACCAAACATTGATTCGGGACTGGATAGACCTCCTACCCTGACACGTCGATTAGTGAATTGTCCGTTTCCGGCACTCGAGAGGGCGCCGCGGCCGTTATTTTCCAGGCGTGCGCCCGCCAGGTTTGGGCCCGAAGTCGTTTTCATTAAACCACGTTTTACAAAAGGGAGGTCTGTCCATCCCCGATTGATCGCCTATCGGGTCTCGCCCGCCCGCTGGGGCACGTGTGGGCGGCATCCGCCGTCCGAGGCGCCCTTAAAAACACAGCTCCTGCCCGCATGCGTCCCATCTCCAACTTGCCGCAGACCTTGCATCTCCCGTGTCGGGGGGGGTGAGGGGCTGCCGCCTGCCGGTACCAGGTGTTCAAGAGCAAGCAGACCGTGTACCTCTTTGGCATCGACAGGGTGGCCAAGGAGCGGGCGCGGATGGCCCAGCACACGTTCTGCTATGTGTGCTCTCTGCGTGCTTCGAGACGGGCCGTTTGACAGGTGGGTGCGCAAGATGCGAGGTTGGAGCCTCCCTGGGCCATAGCACACGAGCTAATACACGCCTCGTTGGATACGGGTTTTTCCCCGACGAGGTGTTCCCAAAATATTCCTAGCTTCTATTGTGCAAGATGGCGCATGGCGATTGCACTCGTGGGCCGGGTTCCTTGGTTACGCCACTTCCCAGGCCCTCAAGGATGTCCACCCCCTCGTTATTCGAGGACCTCCCCGTGGAAAGCAGCGCAATGCAGTACCGACGCAATGCAGAGGAATTCGCAGCAATGCGAAGCAACACATGGCAACGAAACGCAACGCAAAGGGAAGGACAGCGACATTGAGCGAACCTCTGCAATGCAAAACAAGGCACGGCAAAACATTGGAATCCTATTCAATATGGCACAGCCATATGAGTTCAACCTACGTTGAAAGCGCCACAACAAGACGCAGCGAAACGATGAAACGCAACGGAACTTCATGCCTGGCAAAGCGAGCCGAAACAATGCAAAGCGAAGTCAAGCCTTGCGAAGTGAGTAATGCATCCTGAGCAATGGAATGCGTATGAGTGCACTGCGACGCGCTGCACCGCAAGCGCAAGCAACGACCAAATCGTTGCCAGCTCGTTCCGAGCGCCCGCTTGCCTGAGGCTTGAACGCGAGCGTGTCTTCACCTCGCCACCAGCTCAAAGAGAATACCCTGCGACGTACCCAACCCTTTCTATACACGTGGTGGTTACATTCGGGACCACTCAATGCTGACGGGCATGCTGAAAAACCCGCAGTGCGGAAGAAGAGCACCCATCAGTGAACTCAGAGGAGCGCAGCAAGAACAGCGGCAGCGCGTAAGACGTACCTCCGCTGGGCCTCAAAAAAATTGTCAGTCGGGGTCACGCCTGGTCCACCGACGGGGGCAGGGGCAGGGCGGGCGAGAGGCACCCCGCACTCTCCCAGGCGCGGCCGCGCCTCGGGGCGGCGACATACTCTCGGAGGGCGTGGGACCTGCTGGCCTGCTGGGCTTCTCGCTTGTCCCGCCCACGCTCCTTGCCCTTTCTGCCCTCGCACGGCCGCTGCGGCGTCCTCGGCCGGAGCCTCGTGCCCCCCCACAGCGCGCCAGAGGCAAACTCGGCGTGGGCCCCATCCCCCCTGGCAACGACGCCAGGGGCGGCCGCAGGACGCAAGAGCCTTGGCCGTCCGCTCGCAAACCGTTACAACGCCACCGGACCAAGAGCTCCAGGACTTGGGGCCATGTGTGGGCCAGGGAAGGGAGGGGGATTCGAGCGTGGCCTCGATTGATATGATGAGGTGCAGTCCTTCCGAGCCAGGGGGGCCCTGACTGGATAACCGCGCGGAGGCCACAGGACACGGGGAGGGCAATCCAGCGGGCCCCCACCCCACCGGAGGCTGGGGCAGGTCCCGAGAGGCCCCCACGGCCCGGAGCACCCCATCACGAGGCCCAGAAGGCACCAGCGGCTTCGGAAGGGAGGGAAACCCTGGGGGCACCTCGGGCCAGGCACACTCCCGGCCACCGCGAGATCCGGGGCTGGACCCGCCGCTGCGTGCCGCCAGGAGTACAGCGTCCTCCGCATCCCCCGTGAGAACGCAGGCGGGGCTCCTCTCCATCTCGCCCCGTCACCGCCTCCGTCTGCACTCCTCCCCTCCTCTCCTCTCGCATCTCCCATCCCTTGCCCTCATCTCCTTTTCCCTGCCCTCCTCTCCCCGCCTCCTCTCCTCACCCCCTTTGCCCGGCCACGGAGTGAGGGAAACGGTGCCCCTTAGTCGCGCGGTTCCCAATTGCGATCTGAGGATAGGACATCGTCCGAATCGAGGTTGGAAATTCACCATCATCATCACAAGCATCGTCAGAAGCATCATCAGCAGCATCATCATCATCAGCAGCATCATGATTAGCATCACCATCAGCATCATCATCAGCAGCAGCCTCATTATCAGCATCATCATTTTCATCATCGTCATCAGCGACAGCAGTAACAGAAGCATCAGCATCAGCATCATTACATTCATCATTATCAGCATCATCATCGTCATCGGAATTGTCAACATCATCGTCGGCATCATCATCAGCAGCAGCATACGTATCAGCAGTCTCACCTCCACCATCACCACCACCACCACCATCAGCATCATCTTCAGCAGCAGCAGTAACAACATCATCCTCATCATCATCAGCAGCAACACACTGCCAGCACGAATCATTATCATCATCGTCATCAGCAGCATCGTCATCAACATCAGCATCAGCATCAGCGTCGTCACCATCTTCATCATTATAACAGTCACCATCACCATCCTATCCATCAGCATCATCATCAGCATCGTCATCGTCATCATCAGCATCGTCATCATCGTCATTGGCATTGGCAGCATCATCATCAGCATCATCATGTTCAGCATCAGCAGCATCATCATGTTCAGTATCATCAGCATCATCATCAGCATCATCATCATCATCATCATCATTATCATCATCGTCATCATCATCATCATCATCATCATCATCATCATCATCATCCGTATCCTCCTCGTTATCATCAGCAGCAGAATCCCTGTCCCTCTCTCTCTCTTTATCTCTCGTTCTCGCTCGTCCCCTCTCTCTCTCTCTCCCTCCCTTCCTCCCTCCCTCCCTCCCTCCCCTCTCTCTCTCTCTCTCTCTCCCTCCTCTCTCTATCTCTATCCCTCTTCACAAACAGCTGGTTGTGAGTGCTACTTTCCCCTCTGCCGCGGCAGCGGCCGAGCACTGGTCTCCGTGGAGCAGGCGCCAGAGTGGCGCGGACCTCTGCCTGCGACCCAGGCGGCCCCTCCAGCTCGGCGAACTTTGCGAGCGCCCCGCCACGGTCTCTCTCTCTCTCTCTCTCTCTCTCTCTCTTTTTCTCGCTCTCTCTCTCTCTCTCTCTCTTTTTCTCTCTCTCTCTCTCTCTCTCTCTCTATTATCCCCCTTCTCTTCCTCACTCGCATCCTGGACAGGCGCAACGGCTGAGTGTTGCCCCGTCCCGCGGCTTGAATGCGGACGGCCCGCTTCAGGCTCATGCTTGCTCCTCCCTTGCCTCCTCCCTCCTTCTTTTCCCCTCCTCGCCCCTGCCCCACCCTAGCTCCTCAGCGCCACCGCCCCCGCCCAATCCCCTCCTCTTCCTCCCCCCCCCTCCTCCTTCTCCGCCCCCCTCCCTCATCCTTGTCCTCCTCCTCCCCTTCCCTCCCCCCTCCGCGGACCCTGCTCCACCCTCCCACCGACCTTGTAGGTGTCAGAAATCTCCGAGGAAACTTGTCTTGCTCCTCCCTCCCCATCCTCCGCCTATGCCCCGTTCCCTCATCAGCAGGCTCCTAACCGTGTGAGACAAGAGCTCAGGGAGCTCATCGGTGAACGCACGCCTGTGCCTGGCTGTTATGACGATGCGGACCATGCTCGAGATGCGCGCGTTGGGCGTCGCACAAGTGGCGCTGCACGACAAATGGCGGCGACGATCTCCATCGCGGATGCTCTTGGCCTGTCTGACGCGGTGGCCTCGCCCAGCGGGCGGCAGGCCTTGGGCTCGCGCGCGCCAGCGTCGCCGACGTCGAGTTGGCCAGGGCGCTGCCGCCCTGAGAGGGAGGAGACGGCGCGCAGGATGGAACCCACCGCTACCCCCCGCGCCGTTGGCTCAGCGCGGGTGGGAATGGCGGAATCCTTGTATGTTGAGTCGCTGGAAAGGGGGCAGGGCCCGTTCCGCGCCCGTGTTCTTCGCGTGCCACCCGCGCCTCGGCGACGCCCTCGTCGTCGCGGGGCGCGGGCCCGCGCGCTTCGCAGGCGCCGTCGCCGAGCTGGCCAGGGCCCCGCCGCCCTGAGAAGAAGGAGGCGGCATGCAGAAAGAAACCCGCCGCGACCCCCCGCGTTGCTCTGTCGGCGCGGGAGGGAGGCGAGGGAACCCCGTCGAATCGCTGGAGGGCGCAGGGCCCGCTCCACCACGCCCGTCGACTTCGATTGCTACCTGCAGCGGAGCGGCGCCGAGAACGTCGCGGGCCGCGGGTCCATGCACTCCTGTTTCGCCGTCTTCTTGGCGGCCAGGGCCTCGCCACCCTGAGAAGGAGGAGACAGCGCGCAGGACGGAACCCGCTGAGACCCCCCGCGCAGAGGGCCGGGGTATCCTTGGATCTGCCCCTGGAGAGGCGCGCGTATCGATGCTCGCGGTGGCACTATGAGCGTAAAATATACCGGCCGAGCGTGGCACTTTGTGACCTTGAACGCGAGTGTCTCCTCGATATTTGCCGATCTGCTTGCGACTGAGGATGAAGGCGCCAGGTCAGAGTTGTTTGATAAAGCTGATGCTATACTTGTGCAGGAGACGCATCTGTGGGACAGGGAATTCGAAGAATAGAATGCGAGACTCGGGCCGCTAGGTTGGAATTGCCATATCGTTCCGGTTGTTGACTGTTTTGTGGGACGCAAAGGTAACGGAAGTGGCGGGATGATGCGCGCATGCTCTCAGCTGCATGGCTTGGGAGTTGCGGAAGGAGTTGATAGCATCATCGTACTTGGGAGGGCAACTTGCTCGTTGGACTCAGGTTTCTCCATTGCTGGCGCGCCCTTGGTCAATGTGCATTTGATCCACGAGATAGGTCTCGCCGCGGCCAACTTGGAGATGCTGCACTTCTATGATGAGTGCGCGGGGAAGGTCGCACGGCCTTTCACCACTGCTGGCGACTTCCAACGCGACCCGTCTGAATTGAGAGATGCCTGTGTGATGGACTGGTTTGATGCTGTTATCGCGGCGCCGTCTGTGGGCACATGTGCCCCCGCCGGGCGTGCCATCGATTTCTTTCTTGTTCCCGATGGGCTGAGCGCACGCGCTGCCGATGTCTGTCACGAAGTTAAAGCGCCGCTTAGTCCGCAAGCTGCAGTGCGCCTGGAGATCAGATCGCGCGTCGGTAGGCCGAACATGCGCGCCATGCCTGTGCCTCGTCTTTTTCCTGCTGTTCGTTGCGACAGTTGTTCCAGGTTTGACTTCGGGCCCTTTTGGGAACGCGTTCGGGGCGCGTTGTCGAATGGAGTCGCCCCCCAGGAACAACCCCCCAGGGGCGGTCCTCGCCCGCGGGGGCCGCGGAGAGCCAGCGGGTTGAGATACCCCAGGCATCTGGGCAGGATGCCGGGGAGATGCGCGGGAAAGTCTGCCGGTGGCAGCCTCCCCCCCGCATCTCTGCCCCGGACGCAGCGCGCAGCCTGCTGGAGAGGGCGCCTGATGCAGCCGCTTCTGTTCCGGATGGTGACGTTGGCCGATGGCGGGGTCTGATCTCTCTTATACCTATCGGGGATGCGGAGGTGGAGGCCCTGAGGTCGTCGGCCAGAGGCGTCAAACTGAAGGCCTCGCAGGTGGCCGACGTGGACGCGAAGAGCAGGGCCAGGGAGTTTCGCGGGTGGGTGACAGCCCGAGCGGGCGCAGGTGCCGGCGGCCCGTTTTTCGTTACTGCGCCAAAAAGCTCCCTGGCTACCTCGCGCGCTCGATCGCGAGCGACCTCGCCCCCCCGTCAGATTAGCAGCGGGTGGGCGATCAATGAGCAGACGGAGATTGACCTGTTACAGCATTAGTGGCCCGGGTGGAGGCACGTAAGGAAGCGGCATGAGCATGCGAGCTGGCCGCGGATCTCGGTGAACGGCCACCTCGGCCCAGCGCAGAGCACCTGCGTAAGGTCTTCGCGACGTTCAAGAGATCTTCAGGCGCGGGGTTCGACCCCAGCAGCCCCAGACAGCTGGCGGAGTTGGGCGACGACGCCCTCGAGAGTTTCATTGATCTGATCATGGCCGTTGAGGCCTCGGCGTGTTGGCAGAGGTTCAGCACGAAGATGGCCTTTTCTGTCGAAAAGACTAGGTGGTGTTCGTCCCATTGCTTTCATGCCTGTTCTCGCTCGCGTTCAGGCTCGGCTCCGCAGGCCCCCGGCGGCGCCTTGGAATCAGGCCAACTCTGGATCGCACTTCCGGGCGCGCGCAGGAAGATCTCGCGAGAGGGCTGCGCGGCAACAAACGGCGCGGGCTGAGCGGGCCACGCGCAAGGCTCGCGTGGCTCGCAAAGGCACCCGGCGCCCAGCTCAAGCGCCCATGGATATCGCGAAGGCTCTCGAGAAGGTTCAGCAGCAGTTGCCCCCTCCAGGCCGCGTTGGAAACTGGGTTCCTCCCTCGGCAACTCCGGCTTCAAGTGCAACTCTATTATTATCTTGGGGTCCTGACATTAGGGGATGGGCGGGCTACGTCTTCTGGAGTCGGCGCTCATTCTTCCTCTGGACAGGGCCCACAGGCTCCACGGGACTGTCATGCCCATGGCAGTTGTCGACGACATGTTGATCCAACGCGTCGGCGGACGCGATCGCGTTCGTCGCGGGCTGGTTCTGGCGACGCGAGAATTGCAGCGTGACCTGGCCAAGTTTGATCTGATTGCACTCTGACAAGACCAACGCACTGCCCAATGATGCGGAGGGGCGAGTGTTGATTGCGAGGCAGCTGGTCGAACACACGGGGATTATTTCTGTCAGGCACGGACGTAACCTTGGGGTTGATGCCACGGCGGGCCAACGAATCGGTCGGCACGTTCGGAGGGAGAAAGCTCACCTGGCCCGTGGAAAGGTCTGCAGGATGAAGAAGCCATGAGTTCGTACTAAGATAAGGCTGGCAGCGTCTAGGATTGCTCCGCTGGCATCGAGGCTAGCTACTCATGCGGCATGTCGGTCACGGGATGCAGCAGCGGGGAGTTGGAGGCCGCCAGGTCGCTGGCCCTCTCCGCCATCGAGCCCCGCGCGTCGGGAAAGGGCCGAACACTCGTTTATGTGTCACGGTAAGTTGGATCCGCTGGTTCGGGCCACATTGTTGCCGATCGCCGTTTTCGTGCGTGCGCCGTGGAAGTCATGGGTGCCCTGTCAGATCCTGGAAGCCCCTGTGAATGGATGCGTCGATATCAAGCAGTGGGCGCAAGTCCAAGGGCCCTGTGGGGTCGCGAGGTTACCCCTGGAACGCGTGGGCTTGATTCTCGAGGAGCCGTTCAAGTGGCTGACGCGTGAGGGTGACTTGATCAACGTGGTGCGTCCCTGGTGCGTGCCTCAGCTCCTAAAACGCGCGGTTCGGGCGTGGAAGTGGGTTTACGTCCCTCTAGGGGATTATTCTGGTCACTTGGCGCATGGCGCTGATTGGGAACCGCTGGTGTCTGACTAATACAGGGAGATGTTCGACACATTGGTGCGAAGGGCCTAGAGCGTTTTGATTTATGTCAGCGCGGATGCGCGCTTTCTGCTGCAGTGAACGGGCAGCGGCCGATGTCTCGTGAGTTTGAGGCTGGCTATGTCGCCGATAGGAGCTGTCTGCTCTGCGAAAGTACCGACACGTTTATTCACCGTCTTTGCTTCTGAAAGAGAGCGGACAGAATCTCGTTGCCTTGCCCCCCAAGCTCCGGGTTCTCACAGATCAGATTGACGCGCCGCATGTTAGGCCCTTGCTCGAGAGACGCGCGCGGGCGGCGACTACGGTTCCTGAAATCTGGGGGCCACCATCTAATCAACAGGATGCGCGGCGGCAGCATTCAGGATTTCGCGCGATCCAGGCCGACAAGGCCGACCTGAACGGGTCGGTGCACGACAGGAGGTTGGGTCGGGGGGTCCGTGGTTGGCCAAGCCATCGCCGCGCTCACGTCGGACCCGCTCGGAGCCCTGGATTTTGTGCATGGGCTCTGCGCAGGTCTTGCGCGGGACATCGACGGTGCTGAGCTGCCTGCGCTCATCCAGTTGTTGAAAGTAGCTGTGCCACCAATTATTGCCGCGTGCGATAGCAATCTCGTGGTTGACGGTGTTTAGGAGAATCGTCGCAAGCGCGCCACATTGCATTGCTGCGCTTGGGCCTCTTTGTGGAAAACTGTTCGGGAGCTCCTGGGCGATTCGGAATGTCTTGGTGGCAGCGGCTCGGTGATGCGAAAGATAAGAGCGCATCTTCCTCTCCAGGCTGTCGAGTCGGGGCCCGTGTCCAGGGGCGACAGGTTTGGAAACAGCCGAGCTGGCCTGTGGGCCAAGCATTATGTTTCTCGCGTGCGGGTGCCGGCCGAGGTGAGAAAGGCTCGCTTGAAATCGCATACATTAGAAGCGCGTTGCTCACTGGGTCGGTTCTGTCGGGGCCGCCGCTGACAGTCGTGATTGCGTGGAGGTCAGGCATTCAGCGAGTCCGATCAGGACTTGACTTGGCGTGCCTGGCTTTGTCGTGTGTGTAGTGAGAAGCTTGAGCATGATTGGCATGGCCCCGAGGATCGCCGTTGGTGCCGGACGTGCCGAGTCTCTGTTCCTGGCCAAGCCGAGCGTCCAGGCTCCATTGCCAGCCGAGCTGTCGAGGCATCGAGAGCGCTCAAAGTGCGCGGTCAGTTGCATCACAAATTGGTGTCATTGGGCACCGCGCCGCCCTTCTGGAAACAGAAC
>CAUYUJ010020627.1:56655-151655 GCA_963575745.1 Prorocentrum cordatum | reverse complement strand
TCACATCCCCCCTCCCCCGGTTCCGACATCTTCTTCGTCCTCCCCATTTCCATAAGAACACCCCCATAACCTCCTGCCCCCCACCCCATCTGAAGACCGAACACCATCGCTCCTCCTCCTCCCCCTCTCGACTCGCGGGAAGAATGCTCTCCGGTGCAGGATTGTGGAGTCTCGGATAGGAGTTGTCGCGGTCGTTCCCTCGTAGGGAAGATTTTTCCCAACTAGTCTCGGTGATTTTGCGGTATTGTCCAGGCCACCTAAGATGCCGCGATCTTGGTGGGGGTGCCAATCCTACATCAGCTTCCTTATTCCCCATCGTGGAGGGTGGATCTGCAGGATCCTGCAGACGTACCTACCCGCAGCTGCTGCGACTGCTCATTCGGCTGCCGAGGCTTAGCGAACGAAGCGGGATTGGGACGGGGATACAAGCCTGTCGCGCTGAGCCGAGTGGTGTTTGATCTGGCCATCGGATGGACGCTTGTATCCAGCTCATCCTCTTTCCCCGTCCTCCCCTTCCTCCTCCTGTTCTGATCTCCAGTGGCGGGAGTGGGAACCGTCTCAGTGTCGTGGGCTCCTATTCCGATCCCCCTCCCGCCACTTGATGCCCATGGTTCTTCCACGGACAAGCAAGCTGCCCCCCCTTGTGTTCATTATCGCTGCTGGGGGTGGCGGCAGCCGTGTGCCTACCTTCCTTGACAATGAGAGGGATGTTTCGTGGAGGTGCGGTGGGAGGGCGGGTCGAGGAGCCGGGAGGAGGGAGGGGTTGTCAGCGGCGTGATCTTGGGCGCCATGCCTCGCCCACCCGCGGGACAGGCGGCCTGGAGAAGATAGCGGTCGCTTGCGGCCTGGTCGGATTCGTGCGCTTCTTGCAGGGCTACTACCTGAGTCTTGGGCTTCGCCGCCCGCCTGCCAGGGTGATTCTCGATCCGAACGATCCGATTCGATGTCGATGTCGGTGGGCTCGGTCCGATGCGATTTCGATATCCTGACGATCCTATGCCTTGGTATCGTTCGGACGTGTGCTTTGTTTCCTCGGCGAGGACCATTGAGGAGCTCCTCGGATCAGTTTCGAAAAATGAGCGCACGAAATCGAACCATACATTGGAAGTGGACGTGGAACGATGGCTAGATACGACCTGATGCTCGCATGATCGTTGTTGTGCGCCCTGGCACAGTCGATTCGACTCGATGTCGATTCTGTGCCGATGCGGCCCGAACTGCTGAACGTTCCGTTCCGATCCGATTTCTCGATCCCAGGTTGATTTGCCCACTTGCGGTTCCCACATTAAAGGTTCCACAGAGTACTTCGTCCTCGAGGGGCCGACGAAAGGTCCGCGGAAGCCATCCGAGGTTTGGCGGTCAATGGTGTCTGTTTCCCCAAACCGTGTTTGCATTGAGGGGTTCTTGCTTGTGATCCAAGGAGCTGGCCCTGAATGGCAGTCTGGCGGCTGTGTTGTCGCCGTCGCCGCCCGACGTCTAGACTTGAATGGCGGTCTGGCGTCTATGCTGTCGCTGTCGTCGCCACGTCGCCGCTCGTCGACGATTCTAAATTGCGCAACCTAGGTTGCACCACATGGTTTGCACGACATAGGTTGCACAACAGAGGCGTCACCCATATATTCTCCTTTCTATAGATTCTACCCCCCTCCCCCCCCCCGGACTTATCGGCTCCCCCTGGGATAGTATGATTTCATATATATATATATAGAAATATATGCACACTCGTCCATCCTGAATATGAAACCATACCATCCCAGCCAAACCGGGTTCCCCCCCTGAGGTTCCTTTGTAAAAAAAACACTATGCGGTGACATTTGTTGTTCTAACATAGCACTTTTTCACGAATCCCTTGCAAACAAATGAGACGAAGTGCACACGCGCACGTCGTCGCGCGCGCATGCCGTAATCCTTCAAAAACCTTCGGTGCGGGAAGGATTTCGCAATCGATATTCCCAAAAAACATACAAAAACACAAGGTTTCGCAACACAGAGTTGCTAAAAGAGTTTCCACGAAAGCTCTTGCGAAATCTTAAGAAAACCATAGGTTT
Organism: Prorocentrum cordatum; assembly: GCA_963575745.1. Lineage (NCBI taxonomy): Eukaryota > Dinophyceae > Prorocentrales > Prorocentraceae > Prorocentrum > Prorocentrum cordatum. The sequence continues at coordinate 149,607 of CAUYUJ010020627.1, read as the reverse complement.
TTCAAGATTCTCACAAAATGCTACCAAACGGGCTTCACGCGCGCTCATGTCGAAATCTGTCGAACGCCTTTGCGCGTGTGCCGTCGCGATAATCCCCTGCAAAAAAACGGGACGAAGTGCAGACGCGCGCGTCGTCGCGCGCGTATGCCGAAAACCTTCAAAACCCATCGATTTCGGAAGGATTTCAAAATCGTGTGTCCAAAAAACCTACAAAAACACAAGGTTTCGCAACACGGGTTTTCAACAAAAGCGTGCGCGCGCGCGCTCTTGCGTCGTCGTCGTCGTCGTCGCCGTCCTCCCTCCTCCCGCGTCGTTGTCGTCGTCGTCTTCGCCTACGTCGTCCTCTGTCTTTCCTCGTGTTCGTCGTCGTCGTCCTCTTTGGCGTCGTGGTCGTTTCCGTCGTCGTTGTCGCCGTGGTCGTCCTCCTCCTCCCTCGTCGTCGTCGTCGTCCGTCGCCGGCGTCTCGTCGTCGTCCCTCCTATTTCGTCGCCGTCGTCGTCGTCGTCGTTGTCGTCGTCGTCGTCTTCCCTCCTCCCTCGTCGTTGCCGTCGTCGGCGTCGCCGTCTTTCCTCCTTCTTCGTCGTTCGCGTCGTCGCCGTCCTCCCTCCTCCCTTGTCGTTGTCGTCGTTGTCGCCGTCGTCGTCCTCCCTCCTTCCTCGTTGTCTTCGTTGGCGACGTCGTCGTCGTCGTCGGCGTCGGCGTCGGCGTCGTTGTCGTCGTCGTCGACGTCGGCGTTGTCGTTGCCCGCGTCGTCGTCGTCGTCGGCGTCGTTGACGTCGTCGTCGTCGTCGGTGTCGTCGTTATCGTCGGCGTCGTCATCGTCGTCGTCGTTGTCATCGTCGTCGGCGTCGGTGTCGTCGTCGTCGTCGGTGTCGTCGTCGTCGTCGTCGTTGTCGGCGTCGTCGAAGTCGTTGGAGACGTCGTCGGTGTCGTCGTAGTCGTTGTCGGCGGCGTCGTCATCGTCGTTGTCGCTGTCGTCGTCGGCGTCGCTGTTGTTGCCAAGTGCCATGCGGTACCCACCGTCACGGTCTTAAGAGATTTTGCAAACCAAGTTGCGGGTGGGTGGGTGGGATGTTTGCGCGAGCAGTGGAGTGGACAACTCATTGCGAACAGAAGTTAATAGCACTTCATAGACTGCACAACATCGGTTGCATCCCCTAGATCGCGCCAACGATGTTGCATAACAAAATTTGCACCACATAGATTGCACAACTTAGATTGCAACATCCATGCTCCACAACCTGCAGCGCTTCTCATAGGTTACACGCAGTAACGTGCTAGAAGCACACTGTCTGAGGTCCGCGCTGGCTAACAATTCAACACAAACGCGATCAGCCGCCGAGAGAGATCAACGCCAGTGAACACGTCAAAGGCCCGCCGAATGTGTGCGACTGTCGCGTGGGCATAATCCACGCCTTCCTGCTTGGAGAGCACACCCTCGTCACTGACAAGCTGAATCGCCCAATCGCCCTGCCGGGGCACGCCTAGTGTGAGTTACTCGCTCCATAGGATCACTTATAGCTGGAGGGCACCGAGTTAGGCGACGTCAGGAAATCCATGATCAAAGTTCAGTCTGATGTAAAGACGGTATAACGGCAAGTGTGTCGGATGAGGGGCTTTGGCATGCTCAAGGCATCCAGGCTTGATGTGTTCTGTCATCGCAGACTCTAAGACCTATTGTAAAGCTGCTGGCGTGGTGGCGGATATGCCTGTCAGAGCCATTTGGTTGTGCTCCGTTCGAGGGAGCCTCGGCGATGTCGTGACAAGAACGCCGAGGCGCGGATCGAGTGAGAATCTCAGAACCAAGACGTCACTCACACACCCGCGAAATGAACGAGCATTTCTTCAATCCGAGCGTGTGTGTGTGTGTGTGAGTTGTCGAAGCCGCTGGGGATCCATCTTCTAGCTCTACTGGCCCGTCTCTGGGGTCGGCGGGTCTTGATCACCAGGAATCAGAAGGTTGGCAAGATCGGGCACCACTATGTATTGTCTATCGAGGAGACCACAGGGGCATCCAGGGCTTCATTGACCTCCTGTGCGTGTATCACTTGGCTATAGTCAGCGCGCGTCTTGGTCGCAATAACCACGCATGTCGACACGCGTTTCCAGCATACGATTGTACAAGCTTATTTCCTTATGTGCACCCATGCATGCCAAGTGTGTGAATGATCGTTCGTGCATCGGGTGCTGTACACGCAGGCCGCATTCGTTTGACGTTTGGCTGGGTGGTGAAGTTTTGATGGGGGGGGCCAGTTCTTAGCACCACGGTAGAATTGCTTGTGGAGCTGTGCCATTATGTTTTGTCATTCATCTTCCTCCATAACCCCATAATCCTTCATGTTCCTCCTAGCCTCCTTACCCCTCCCCCCGCCTGCTAATTTCCTCCTTGTGTTTCCTGAATTGATCATTGTGTTTTATGTGTATCTGATCCTCACTATTGCGCCACCTAGCCAGCCGATGCGAACCCAAGCCGGACACGACCGCCCCACCTTTGACAGACCAGGCAGAGCCGACGTGCTTGCTCTTGACATGGACGTTTGGGCGTCGCCGTCGCAAAATGCGCAGGAGGAGTGGGACGGGGCGCACATGCAGCGCGAGAGGACGAAGGTGTGGTGCTCGCCGCGGCGCGGCGCACAGCTTCCGCACGCCGACTCGGCGACGCGCGAGCGGCCGAAGGTGCTGTTCTCGCCTCGGCGCCGCCCAGGTCTCTCGCCCCGGACGCGGCGCTGCCGCCTCGGCGCGGCGCACGTCTTCTCCCCGCCAAGTCTTGTCGGCCCCGCGCGGGCGGGCGACTTGCCGCCGTCGCCGCAGCTCCACGCACGGATGACGGTGATGGTGCGTTGGTGGTGCTGGCGGTGTGCTCTTCCAGCGCGCTCGGCTGCACGAGCCGGTGACGGAAAAGGCACGAGCTCGGGCGGCACTCGCCTGCACCGCACAGTATAGCCTCGCTTGGGCAGCGCGTGCGAGCTCGAGCCGAAACGGCGCGACGCGCACGCGTCGCTTGGACATGGCGTTCCCGCGTGGGTGCGGCGCATGTCAGGAGGGGAAAACACACACACACACAGACACAATTCATCGTCGACTCCCAGGAAAATATAGGAATTGGGTGGGAAGGCAGAAACCCAGAAAATATGGAAAAATATGGCGAATCATTTTATTTGCGTGTATTTATTTGTGTGTCCTTGGGCCCCTTGAGCATGTCTCGCGCGCCGAGCCGACGAAAAGGGCACCCGCAGCGGGGCCGCGCGAGAGCGGTCGAAGTGCTGGCCCCGCCCGGGCGCCGCGCGGAGCTCGCGCGCAGAAAGCGGCAGTGCCACTCCAGCGCGGCGCGTGCGGCGGCTCCGCCGCGCTCGTCGGGCACGCGGCCGCCCGCAGCACGCAGAGGCGGCTGCTCTCCGGAGCTCCCGCCTCTGCGGAGGGCCGCCTTCAAACGACGCGAAGATCGGGACAAAATCGGATCGGGATAACTCGAAATCTCTGAGAATCGGCGGGCTTGGAGGATGTATTGGGCGCCGCGGCCGCTCCAGAGCGTTCCGGAACGCTCTGAGAGCGCTCCGGAACGCTCTGGAGCGATTTATCCCGATCCTAGCCCTGTTTTACGCCAGGCCGCGGGAAGCGCCGCCGCGCGCGAGCGCCTGCCGCTCGCCGGCCGGGAGCGCGCTCCAGTCCCACGAGCACACCGTGGCACAGTGGGTCCCCGGTGTTGCGGGAGGGAGGGTGGGCCTGGGCGGGGGCCCTCTGACTCGTTCGACCTGGCGAGCCTGCCTCTGACTCCTGCCCCTCCCACCCGGCTGCCCCTCTCCCGTGTGCCGCGGCCGCGCCCGTCGCCTCGGACCAGCGGGCAGCCCCTGCTCCGCGGGGCTCCTCCCCTGGCGGGGGTCGCCCGCTCAGGGGTCGCTGCGCCCTCGCGGGCGTCTCGGCGCGAGGGAGGATCGGATCGGATCGGATGAAGGCTCAGAGTCAGCTTGTGTAAAGAGCAGAAGTAAGAAACGCATGCGGCGTGACGCATGTGGAAGGAGGAGAGGAGGAGGGGGAGGAGGGGTGGGCCTGGAGTAGAGATGAGCAGGGGCATCCCCTCCTGGACCTCCTGGGATTCGTGTCTGCTCCTGGGAGGTGGGCCTCTTTGGGGGCCGTCTTTGGGGCCACTTGGAGGCCTCTGGGGTTCTCTCAGGGGTCTCTTCTTGGGACTCCTACGGGGCCCCTCGGGTCCTCGGGGCAATATTGAGTCCTCGTCGGATCCTGTAGAGAATCTTGGGGCCATCTCGAGGTTGAGGGGGGTAGTCCCAACCATGTTACTGGGTTTCGGCATCGAGCCTTCTGGGGCCGTTCTTGGTGGTATCTTGGAAGCCTATAGGGCTCTCTTGGGGGGCCTCGAGAGCCGTCTTGGGGCGATCGTGGTGGCCTCTTGATGCGTATTGGAAGCTCTTGAGGTGGAACATCCTGGAAGTGAAACCTCAGCAGCCACGTTGTATAACGTCGTTGGACGAGTTGGACCTCTGGAGCAAGTCCCCATGACTCCCACTGCGACCAAACATCGCCCCAGTGGGCCTCAAGGCGGGTCCCTGGGGTCATCCTGGAGTGCACTGAAAGTCTTAGATGCTCAAGCACGGCTACTGGGTCTTACATTTATTTGTTGTACCTGCCAGTTCGGTTGTGCGCTCCCACCATTTCCGACCGATGGAAAGCGACGGGGATAGCGGCGGAGATTCGGCTCGACTAAGAGACGGAAATGTTTGGATTTCCCGATGACCTTGAGGAGACAATGCTGGTGCCTCTGTTCACGGAAAAGATCACCAAGGCCGAGAAGTCTCTCCGGGACCAGTTTGACATCCCGCTGAAGGATTTCTATTTCTCCTATCCCGGGAGCTGCATGCCGCTCGCCCCGCCCTCACAGCGCGAGCAGTGGAGGAGCAGGCAAGCGAGCAAGCAGGGACAAGCATCCAGACAGATTTGTGGGCAGCACGGCAGTGACACAGGGACACACCAGGCACTTGAACGCCGCTCACTGAGCTCACGAACAGGTCACCCGAAACATTGAATCAAATAATCTTCAACAGTGATGTCGCCGATGAATGACGCGAGAAGGGGCTAGAACTTCAACCGCCGCCGCGACGGCAGGCGGGCCGACCGGAGGCGCGGGAGGCAGAGGGAATAGCCCCGATGAGGGGAAGGAGGAGGCACATATGTTCGAATGCGTTGCCACAAGCGCCAATGAAGAACCACGCCTTGTTACTGGGGCCCCCGAGCCCACTCTGAGCACCCAAAGGCGGGCTCGAGCCCAGCCGCAGCTACGGAAGAGGCCGAACGAGAGGAGAAGGGCGAGGATGAGGATGAGGAGGAGGAGGAGGAGGAGAAGGAGGAGAAGGAGGAGGAGGAGAATCCCGAATTCTGACAAGTACGGGGGTGGTGGTAGATTCCGAGCTCCTTGTCACTTTCCTCCTCTTCCCCTGGCCGCCTCCTAATCCAAGCCATCTTCCTCCCCCCCCTGTTCCTCATCCTCCTCCTCCTTGCCTTCATCCTCATCCTCAATCGGCCTCCCTCGCTCCTCCTCATCCCCTTCAATCGTCCTCCCTCCCTCCATCCCTCTCTCCTTTTTCTTTCTCGCCTCTGAAGCAATGAAAAAGTCGAGAGTATGCGGCAAAGCCCGAAGACGTCCGAACGCCTCGGGGAGCCTGCGGCAAGAGCCTTGGAAACATCACGGAACCTCGGAACACTTGCAGAAGCCGTCGAGAGCCTCTGGCAACGTCCGAGGACGTCCGAGCGCCTCCATACGGCTCTTCGGAGGACCTCCAGGCGCGGGGAGGGAGGTCGGCTCGTGGACTTCCTTTCTCCTCCCCCTCCTTCTCCTCCTCCTCCTCCTCCTCCTCCTCCTCCTCCTCCTCCTCCTCCTCCTCCTCCTCCTCCTCCTCCTCCTCCTCCTCTTCCCCCTCCCGCTCAGGAGGGAGGGAGCAGGAGGGAGCAGGAGAGGGAAGAGCGGGAGCAGAAGGAGGAGTATGAGGGGGGAGCAGGAGGAGCGAGAGGAGAAGGACGCGGACGAGGAGGAGGAGCGAGAGGAGAAGGACGCGGAGGAGGAGGAGGAGGAGGAGGAGGAGGAGGAGGAAGATCACACGGACGCTACAGCCACGACGAACAAGTTTGCCCAACGTAAATAGAGAAGGAGGACGAGGAGGAGGAGGAGGAAGAAGAAGAAGAAGAAGAAGAAGAACAAGAGGAGGAGGAGGAGGAGGAGGAGGAGGAGGAGGAGGAGGAGGAGGAGGGAGGGGGGGAGGGGGAGGAGGAGGGAGGAGGAGGAGGAGGAGGAGGGAGGAGGAGGAGGAGGAGGAGGAGGAGAGGAGGAGGAGGAGGAGGCGGAGGAGGAGGAGGAGAGGAGGAGGAGGAGGAGGAGGAGGAGGAGGAGGAGGAGAAGGAGGAGGAGGAGAAGGAAGCAGAAGAAGAACACAGTCCTGTGAGGATTCCTCCGGGGCCTCCGAGAGCCGCCGGCCCCCGGAGGCCTCCGGGGCCGGCAGCCTCGCGGGGGGGCCGCCGCCTGGTGAGCGGGGGAGAGGCCCAAGGAGCCTCCCAAAGCCCCCCGTGCTCGCCTCGTCCTCTGCCTCCGCTCCGCTTCCATCTGCTTGGCATCGCTCGGACGCGTGCGTTTTTTCTTCGGCGAGGACCATCGAGGAGCATCCTTGATCATTTGGCGAAGAAACCACGCACGAAACAGAAAAAAACACAGGAAATGGACGTCCGAGCGATGGCCAGTGCTCGCCTCGTCCTCTTCCTCCACTCCGCTTCCATATGGGTAGCTCCTCCCCGTCGCACCCCCAGCCGTGTCTGCAGGGCGGGCCGGGCGTTCCGCCGGAGACCTCCTTCACCGCCATGGGAGCCTGAAGTGCGAAGAAATGTGTAAGAGCTTCAAGGATGGAAGGCGGGTCGTTTTCAACATGTTGTTCTCGCCTTAGTGTCGCGCACATTCGTTCCAAAAGTTCGCAGCAGCTTCAAAGATACAGGGGAGGACATGTTCAAAATGAGACGTTCGTTGTTTTCAAAACAGTTTGAAGGTGGAGGGCGGTTCTTTTTCGAAATGTGGTTCTCGCCTTAGCGCCGCGCAGAATCGTTTTAAAGTCTGCAACAGTTTAGGGTTGAACTCCCGGGATTGGCGTTCTGGCACGATTTCGGGCTGCTAGGGCGCAGCAGTCGCGGCGTTGAAGTCACAGGAATGGCATTTTGGCACGATTGAGGATTCTCAGACGGTTGCCTCTTAATGTGATATTTCCCGCAATGAAAAATTCTTGCAGGGACCTACGAAGACGGAATTTGGAGGGAGGGTTAATTGCAACATCGTTGGTGCGCCTTGGGGTTTACTCCTCCTCCTCCTCCTCCTCCTCCTCCTCCTCCTCCTCCTCCTCCTTCGCCCTTCTCTTTCCTCCATCATCTGTCCTTCTCCTCCTCCTCCTCCTCCTCCTCCTCCTCCTTTTCCTCTTCCTTCTCCCCCTCCTCCTCCTCCTCCTCCTCCTCCTCCTCCTCCTCCTCTTCCTCCTCCTCCTGGCACCTGTGCTACTGGGATCCCTCCCCAGGAGAACAGGCGGGTAGCCTCCCGTTCGTCACCCCAGGTGCTCCTTCGGGACCCTTGGGGGGAGAAAAAATGTAGTCGTAGGCCATCCCAGCCTGCGCCACGGGGGAAGAGTCGTGCCTGGGGTCTCGGGGCTGTGCCCGACTCGTCCTCGTGGCGGGCGGGGGCAGTCCAGGGCTTCAGTGCGCGGCGTTTCCTTCCGTGTCCCGTGCCTGGGTTGTGGGTCTGCCACGTTTTGCTGCGACACCCTTGCGTGGCCCTCCCAGTACTCCGCTGGGGCACGGGGGGTGTCGCGGGTCCCCTACGCAGGGGGGGCTCATCGGAGGATCCCCGTCCATTCTCCCCACGGCCACGGTCCCCCGCCGCGGCGTGCGCGGGGGCGGGCTGTCCCCGAGGGAGCGGTGCCTTGATCGGGGCGGCACGCGCGGCGCGTCGTTATCTGAGGCCTCGAAATGTCAGAACGGGCTTGTAAAGCGGTTGACTGGCTTAGCTGCTGCCTCCTGGCGCACGTGGCGCCGCTGGCGCGCGTGTCGGGTACGTCTCTCGTTTTTCTCGCGCGTCTGCCGCGCTTCGCGGCGCTGCTGCCGTTAGTGGCGTGCGTCGCCTTTCGTGCGTTTCTCCGCGGTAAGCCTCCTATGCGAGCTCCCGCCGACTCCAGCCGCGATGGTCCTCACGGTTGGCTTAAGGCGGCGGGGGCATTGATTCGTCCGCTTCTGGGTTGCTCCACTCCACTCCTCCTCCTCCGTCCTCCTCCTCACGTTTCCTGATGTGCCACAGTGCCCCGCCTTCCGTACAACCTGCATGCTCCTGAGTTTCGACCGGTTGGTGTTGTAAGTTGCCAGGGGGGCACTCGGCCTGTTGGGTTGGGACATGGCGCGCCGAACCTGCACCCTGAACATGTACGTCTTGGGGAGGGCAGGGCGCGCGGGCACCAGGGCAAACGCCGCCTCGGACACGGCGGGTTCGCCGTGGGTTTGCCGCGGCCGCAGACGCTTGCGACAGAATGAGTGCGCGGCTAGTGTCGGCCACGCGCAGAGGGGGGGATAGGGGGAGGGGGGAAGGCTTCGTAGAAGCACCCCTGCGTGTTAGAAGGCGCGGCTTTGGCCGCCTGAGGTCCCGCCCGCCTATCCCCTGTCTCCCTAATTAAAGCTGTGCGTAGCCCGACTAGCCAACGGATTTTCTACCTCGGCTCTGTGTCCTGTGTATCGGGCTCGTGGTGCGCTTCGTCATCCTACGTCTTCCTTTTCCTGCCCCGTTCGGCCTTTTCTTGTTCAAGGGCGCATCTCACATCGTTGTACCATCTTCTCCTTGGACTGGGTGCTCGTCGCGTGGTCCTTCTTCGCAGGTGGACTTGGCTTCTGCGACAGGGTGGGCCTGGCCCACCCTGAACGCGACGCCGTCTCCGTCCCCTCGGGAGCTCGTGCTGCGGCCCGAGGGTTGAATACAATTCCTCCTCCGCCTCATCCTCCTCCCCCTCCTCCTCATCCTCCTCCTCCTCCTCCGCCTCATCCTCCTCCTCCTCCGCCTCATTCCTCCGCCTCATCCTCCTCCGCCTCATCCTCCTCCCCCTCCTCTTCATCCTCCTCCATCCCTCACCCCGAGATGTGTCGGCAGGGCGAGCCAGACGTTTCGCTCGAGATTGTCTCACCACTTGTGAGCCTTACCTTTTTGGAATCTGCAACAGCTTCACTGACGGAGGGCGGGCGGTTTTCGAAAGGTGGATCTCGCTCTTGCGGCGAACACATTCGTCGTAAAGGTTTGCAGGAGCTTCGCAGATGGAGGGCGGCGCCGTTTCAAAAGGTAGTTGTCGCCTTAACGCCGCGCACATTGAGTCAAGAGAGGTTACAGCGGTTCCAAGGATTCTGATAGTTGACGCCCCAAAAATCGCGTTTTGACACGATGTCGGACTGTCAGGGCGCGACAGTTACGTTGACTCACGGTGTTGATCGTCATCACGCAACAGTAACGTTTATTCATGGCGCTAAAATCCCAAGAATTGTGTTCCGGCACGGTTCGAGATGCTTAGACGGTTGTCTGCCAACGGGGTATTCCCTTCCGTGAAAATGAATGTTTGTAGGGAGCCATGAAAATGGCACTTGAAGGGAAGGTGTATTGCAACATCGTTGATGAGTCTTGGGTTTGCACCGGTCCTCCTCCAATTCCTCCTCCATTTCCTCCTCCTCGTCCTCATTATCATGCTCGTGCTCCTCTTCCTCCCTCGTTCGCTCCCTCCCTCCCTCCCTCTCTGCTCCTCCTCGTCCTCCACTTCCTCCTCCTCCGACGACGACGACGTCGACGACAACGACGACGACGACGACAACGACGACGACGACGGCGGGAGCATCCGAGCCCAATCAGCTTGCCCAGCGCGGGGGGGCACGACCACGTCGACGACTGCAACGGCGACGACGCCAAGAACGACACCGACGACGGCGACGACGACGACCGCAACCGCGACGACGACGTCGACGACGACGACGGCGACGGCGACGGCGACAGCGACGGCGATGGTGACTGCGACGGCGACGGCTAAGACCACGACGACGACGACCTCGACGACGACGACGACGACGACGACGACGACGACAACGACGACGATGACGACGACGACGACGGCTGCGGGAGCCGACTACGAGCCTCCCGCAGCGACGATAACGACGACGGCGACGACGACGACGACGGCGACGCCAACGGCGATGACCTCAACGACGATGACGATGACCACAACGGCAACGACGACGACGACGGTCGATTTCGACGACGAGGACTACGATGACCATGACGACCACAACGACGACGGCGACCACAACGACGACGACGACGACGACGACGACGACGACGACGACGACGACGACGACAACGTCGACAACAGACGATTTCGTCGACGACGACGACGGCGACGGCGACCTGGACGACCTGGACGACCTGGACGGCGACGACGACGACGACGACGACGACGACGACGACGACGACGACCACGACGACGACAACGACGGTGACGATGACGACGGCGACGACGACGACGACGACCCCGACGGCGGCGACGGCGACGGTCGATTACGAGAATGACGACGACGACGATGACGACGACGACGGTCGATTCCCACGGCTACGACGAGAGCCATGACGGCCTCCCCGTCTCGTCCGGGGGGGTCCGGCGGGCTCCTACGAGCTGAGCCGCACGGCGCAGCAGAACCTGGCAGACGCGGCCCACGCCGCGCGCGGCGACGGGCGCAGGCGGGGGGGGGGGGGACGGGCGCGGGGGCGGCGGGCGGGAGGAGGAGGAGCGAGGCCCGAAGCCCCGGGACGGCGGAGGCCCCGGGGAGCGGGCCTGGGAGGGAGGAGGGGGGGGGACCACGGAGGAGGAGGAGGAGTGACGGGGGAGGGGGGGGAGGGGGGGGGGGAGGGGGAGAGAGAGGGGGGAGAGGGGGGGACAACGGAGGAGGAGGAGGAGGGGTGATGGGGGAGGAAGAGGGGGGGACCACGGAGGAGGAGGAGTGACGGGGGAGGGGGGGGGGGAGGGAGGAGGGGCATTTTTACCCCACGGGCCCCGGATTGCATCCCTGGCTCCTGGCCCTCGTGGCCCCTCGCCGTCCAAATATCTCGCCCGCCACTCTTGGCCAGCCCCCGCCCACAAGTGTGCCATCTCCTGTCATTCCTCCCCTCCCCCCCTCCCCATCATTGTACAATTACTTCAAATGAATACGTACTACTCTCCCCTCTCCCCGAGGATGGCCAGAGAGTCGCCCGCTCCCGTCCGCATACTGTTCTTTACACACCGATGTTCAAAAGTTGGTCCGTCTTACAATGGCTTTCTCAGTCGGAGCATGTTCGGTGTCTCAAAATGGTACCGCCGTTGCAGCGCTGGCCTCATTTTAGGATCGTGGCTTTGGTCCCGTCGTTCAGAACGGCGCTCTCGTCCCAGCGCGGGTCACTATTCTCTGGACCCGAGTGCTTCCCCATCGCTGTCACCCCCTCTCCTGCCTTCCCCCGGTCCTCCTGCTCCTCCCGCTCCTTCCCTTCCAGTTGCCGCTGCTGCTGTTGTTCCCCCTCGTCGTCCTCCTTCTTCATCCTCTTGTTCCTCCTGCTCACCCTCCTGCGCACAAGCGGGCGACACGCGCGGGTCACCCGTTGCGCGGGCGGGTGCCGGCCTGGCCCCGCGGGGCCCGAGAGGCCGAGGCACTGCGGGCCCCGCAGCACGACGTGTCGTACTTGGCCGGCCAGAGGCCACGCGATCCTGGAGGTTTTGACGCTGCAGACGCAGCGGAAGCCTCGCCGTGTTCGGGCTTGGGTATCGGGAGGAGGCCGAGTCTTTTGTGGCTCGGTGCGCGGGAGCGCCGTCGGCAGGTGGTGCCGCCCACCGAGGACCTTGGCCCATGACTCGATCGGAGTCTCTTTTCCTTTGCACGCCAGGTTGCAGTAGTACCTTCATAGCCGTTGCCGGGATCCTCCTGCTCATTCGCCATCTCCTCCTTCTCCTCTTCCTCATCCTCCTCCATGTACGCAGCTCCGCTTTTTTCCGATAACGTATAAAACACGATGGGGTCGTTTTTGGAGTTCCAGGTCCACTGACACGCGTCGGCGAATGGGACAATTCAGCGCAATGAGAAGGGATGGGTGAGAGGAGTAGGATGTCACGTCTGGCGAGAGCGCGCCTAGCTCGCCCCTCCCCTCATCACCCCTTCCCCAATTCCTCCCCCAACCCCTCCCGTCCCTTCCCCTCCTTCCCCTCCTCCTGCTCTCTCCTCCTTTCCTTCGTCGTCGCTCTTCTCCTCATCAATCGCCTCACCCTTCTCCTCATCCCTTCCCTCATCGCCCTCCTCCTCCTCCAGCCCCTGTACACCGAGTCCACCATTCAGGGGCAGCCACTCTTATGCACCGTACATCGTGAAAGGGGCGATTCATGTCCCAGTTGCGGCCGCCTTTTCTGAGGGCGGCGATGGCACAGCAGCTTCGGTTGTTGGGGTGGAACCCTCATTCGTGTAGGGGCGACAGAAAAGAAGAGTTAGTGGTGGAGACTGCGAATGTTGACAATGCTATGTTAGCTGGAATTGAGGCGGTGATCGGAGGCAACAGTTTTCGGAAAGTGTGACTCTTCGACGGCACATCCAGGGACGATGTGTTACTGAGGCTCTCCTTGGTCCACCGGCTCTGCTGAGCAATTCGAGTGTTGGGTGTTCAGTCATTTGTGGAAAAGGTTTTCGGGAACAGCATATCTTTCAGATTTGGGTTTCTCCGTCTGAGCCTAGGGGCGGTGTCTGGGAGTCCGCATTAAGAGGGGAAGGGTTGATCTTTGTGCAGCGTGTGTATTCATATCCCTCTGAAGCCATCTCGCGTCCAGCATCGCCCACACGATCGTCGTATTGTCCGAGTTCTGATCGACTGGCTACGTGAGCTGTTGTCTGTGCTGCCTCACAGGACGGCACCACTGATCTTCTGCGACGCCAACGATGGCATTGGAGTTCCAGCGGGAGGGAGTAGAGCGATTGACACTACGGTCGTGCCAGAAGCGTCTTCGAAAGAAAACAGGTGAACAGCGTCGCAAATCATTCGAATTGCATGAGATGGCAGCGACGACTGCTCGAGGGGAATCTGTGATTCCCACGTACTATGGCCAGGATGGAAGAGATCTAGAACCGAGTAATGCTTCATTCCTAAAGGCACGGGGAACCTTAGTGCAAATGCTACTGTTCGGCGCCGCCTTGGCGCGCGTCTCCAAGCTTTCAGAGGCCCGAGCCCACAGGATCATCTGCCCACCAGTGTACATTGTGGTATGCCCAGCACACTAGTGGCCCGTCAGAAAATCAGAACCGTCTTCGTTGGAATCGTGGCAACATGATGTTTGTATGTTTTCGTGGCAGACATCATGTTGTTCGTGGCGAACTTCTTCGGGTCGGTGCAGACCCAGCTGGATGCACGAAGACCGCATCATCATGTGAAAATATGAGTTACCTGATGAGACTGTTGAGTTGCTCAAGGGTTGCATCACGGCGGCAGTCAGACCCACTTCGGCACAGGGCCATTGGGCAACGACCCCGACAGGCAAGCTGGATGCAGGGAGCGACGACGACTCCTTCACGAGCGCGCTGATCTTCGGGGGGGAACATGGGAAGCCTCAGCCGAGGAAGCACAGCACATAGACGAGGAGGTGATGCGCATCTCACAGCAACAGAGGCTACTCAGACGCAAAGCTGCGTGCGCTCTCCAGTCTCAGTTGGCATCTGAGGCCTCGGACCTTTGGAATCAGCCAAAGCAGGCAGTGGCCATGAGATTGGCGAGGAGCTCGGCGCGGAACGCGTTAGACCGAAGAGAAGAGACGGTCTTCTGGCGCGCTCTGCTCCACCATCTACGCAGGCACGCTTGGATGCATAGTCTCTCGACGGCGCGCCGGGAGGCGTGACCGCGCGCCCACGGGGCCCGTCTGAATGGCGTGCTGAACGGGGCATCAATTGCATCGGTGGGAATCTAGCGAAGAAATTACGGATTCGTATAAGAAGGATGTCGAGCGAGTTATTCGATGGATGATGGATGAGACATGAAGCAAAACGACGAGCAGTTCCCGATGTTCTCGGCACCGTCGGAGCCATTGCGAAAGTTGTCTCTTCCTAAGAGAACACTCAACAGCGGAGCGGCCAGGGTTTGGGCTGCGATCTTCGGTCGCCGACAAATTCCGGCTTTCGCTTGCTGGCGGAAGTGGGCAGAGCAAAGACCAGGGTGCATAAAATGGCCCCGCCCTATTGGCCCCGCGCGGAAGGAGCCGGTCTGCGCACATCCAGCATTGTTGGCCCCCGCGGGCGCAGAGCGGCACCTGCGATGGCAACGCTCGGGGAGGCGCGCTACTCCACTCTTCTTCGACCTCAACCCACCGTTCAGGACCACGGCAACTTTCGCCATCGTCGTCGGGGGGGGGCCGCCGCGCCGGCAACCTCGCGGCGGCTGCGAGCCCAAGGCTCGACGCGCGTCACGACGCTGAAGGCCATGTCCAACGCCTTAGGCAGCTCTTCCAGGGACCAGCTCGACACAACCGCGCACCTTCATTCTCGCGCGTGCGATCGTGCACTTTGCCATCAAGGCCACAATAATGTTTTTTTCGCTCGGAGCTTCGGAGGGCCCCCTCGCAGTTCGACCCGCCCAGGGGAGCAGGACGGGGGATCCAGATGCTGTCCGAGCCTTCGTAGGAACATTCTCGTTCCCAGTTTTATCTCGAAGATATGGCGAGCTTCTGGCCGACGAGTAGTCGACGATGCTGCGAGCGTCGCAGATGGGACTTCACGCAGGTCTTAGCACGAGCAAGTTCACCGATTACAGTAACAGTTCTGCCCCGGCGAATACGCAGGCGTCGCCGATGGACTTCGCCGACAAAGTTGCGAATGTAGACGCGCGGCTGGATCCCCATTTTGCGGACTACGGCCACGGCTAGAATGCGCCCGAACAAGAGCACCCCATGTGTTTTTCGCTGCGCGCGGCGATCGGCGCAGACCGTCGCTCCGACAAAACCCCATCTTCCCCTCAGCCCCCGGACGGAACAAGAAAGGCACCTTGGGCCCCACTTGCAGTTGAGAGTTCCAGCCCGGGCTGAGATCTCCAGGAGACGCAGCGCGGCTCGCTCTGGTTTCCTCCACTCGGGCAGGGCCTGGAGTCTGGGAATTCCTAAGAGATGGAGACGTAGCTGTTTTTCTTCATCGGGTTCGTCTGGGGCGCTTTGTTGAGTGGATGGGGGAGTTTCGCGGCATCGGAAACGGATGCTGCGATCTCGGGCGAGCGTCGAGCTCCTCTGGGGCGCATAGCCATGCTTGGAAAGGCAAGGTCTTTGGAGGGCGCGCACGCGACGTTATCATTCAACAAACAGGTATTTCAACATGGGAAATGTGCCCCCTCCTCGCTGGAGCTACTGCTTCGCAGAGTTAAGTTGCATCAGTCGTGGAGCGCGCATCCTGGCGAACACGCTTAGGTTCTGCGCGCGCAATTCGGGCCACCTCCCATCGAGTCGATACCCCCCAGCCGCGCGAGGGCAGACCGACCGCACTGGCCACGCCGTGGACAAGGCAGGTTGCATCTGATCTAGATCGAGTTGCCAAGCTCCTTGAGAGATGTTGCAGGTCACCTGCGACCACTTGCAGATTCGGGGGCTTCGGAGGATTTTCAGAGGGCGGATCTGACAGAACTTCGCAGTTAGATCTTCTCTGCCTGCATCCCTCTTCCTGGTTCGATCCCCCTGCAGAGCCCCCAGCAGAACCCGAAGAACACGTCGAGGAGGAGTTGCCCTTTCAGTGCCCGATGGACCTCGACGGGGAGCCCTGCGCGGGCGTCTTCAGCGCCCGCCAAGTGCAAGTCGAACGCCCACGTCACTGCCCTAATCTAAATAGCCTGGCACATGCACTTACGCCGAGCAACGCACGCAGACATTGCCACCAAACGTTGGCTACGCCCGACGCAGCAGCCTGATGACATGTGGCCCCCGCGCGTTGAACCCGCCCCTGACCCCGCCCCCCTTCGAATGCATGTGGTGTGCGCTCGCGCGGGTGGGCCCGCTTTCTCCACGCCGCCCTCCCAGGAGTCGTCTCCTTGTGGAGATCGCGCCCCCTGTATCTATTTCTCGCACTTGAACCACCGACGCTCAGGCATCCGACCATGGAAGTCGAGGCCCCAGCGCCCCCGCCGCAAACGGACCCCAGCCCGACGCCGCTAAGCAGAAGAAGAAGAAAGAGGCGGGCGGGCAAGGAGGTCGAGCCCCACTCGACAAGATCATCCTGACAATTTGCAAGTTCATTTTCGCCAACTGTCGAGAGCTCGCAGACCTCGGGGCAGCATGCCACTTGCGCTATGAGATGGGCGCAGGCCAGGGCAGGATCGCAGCCGCAGTCGCGGCGGGAGTGGCCTACAACAAGGAGAGCAAGGAGACGAAGCGCGCCGAAGGCGGAGAAAAGGTCAATTACAAAGAACGCGGGGCTCCACACATCACGATCAGAGTGATGGGGTCGAACGGTCACTCACTGTCCCTGCGCGCGGGGCTGAAGTGAGGTTCTGCGGCGCAGATGGCTGTTGTCATTGTCGTCTATGCCCCCCCCCCCCCCCCGCGACCCACCCGCGATCCACCCGAGACCCACTCGCGACCCACCCACGATCCAACCGCCACCCACCCCGCGCGCCCGCTACTTAATCGCGAACCACCCCGCGACCCGCCCGCGACCTACCCGCGACCCACCCACATTGCTTCAACGAAAAAATCAGCGCCTGCGGCGGGTTAGCAGCATGACTTGTAAAGTTAGGCACCTGCGGCGGGATTCTTCCGAGCATCCTCGCAGACTGCCGCGGTCTTCGCCGCCCCAACACTCTAATCCGCAATTGCTGGGTGCTACATATACGTAACAATTTGGGAATATGAGACAACCAAAGCAGTGACGGAAGAGGGAGACCCGTCGATGAAGCTGCGGGCGATTGGTACGAGAGGTTCAGCAAGTCACAGATGTCAGATGTGGCCCGACGGTTTAGTATTTTCGTGTTCGCTATCACCGCAAAGCCGAAGGCCAGAAGGACAAGTGCACGCTTCTTTTCAGGATGGAACTCCCCTCGGCGATCGGCTCCGTGGTGGGCCGGGTGATCGAGACACTCGTGGTTGTGAAGGGGGGTCCTTTCTTTCAGGGGCAGCACCGAGGGGGCCGCTGGAGATGGAACTCTCGAAGTACTTAGATCGCAAGGCGTTGTAGAAGACAGCGGGAGTGTAAGCAGTGAAGTGATTGAGCGTACGCGTCAGATGATGCAAGGCATGTCTAGAGTAGCATGTTTAATAGCAGCAGGTAGGCTAACCCGTGAAGATATTGATCGGGCAGTAAGTCGGCCCCCCAGTTTTTCTTCCATAAGGTTTCGCAGTAGGTAGTACCCCTGAATTTCCAGTCATTAAGACTGCCTTCGAATCGTGGCCGCGGCGGCCGACACCCTGGGAGGGGGAAGCGGGGGGGGTTCTGGCGGGCGGGGGACGGGAAGAGGTCGTGGAGCCTGACGCACGGGCCCCCGCTGAGAGCTGCGTGCCCACAGGGGTGCCCGTCGGCCAGTGCAGTCTCCGTGCTGTGAGCTTTAAAGGGGCTCGCATCGTAAGACGTCTGGTTTCGAAGGAACCCTTTCGGAGTACAGTCAAGTTTTTTCGGGCTCTGCTCTGCTCTGCTCTGCTGCTGCTGCTCCTCCTCCTCCTCCTCAGCCTCCTCCTCATCCTGATTCCCCTAGTCCTCCTTCTCCTCCTCCTCCTCCACATCCCCCTCCTCCTCCTCCTCCTCCTGCTCCTCCTCTTCCTGCTCATCATCATCATCATCATCATCATCATCATCATCATCCTCATCCTCATCCTCATCCTCATCCTCGTCCTCCTCCTCCTCCTCCTTCTCATCATCATCATCATCAGCAGCAGCATCATCATCATCATCATCGTCATCATCATCATCATCATCATCACCATCGTCATCAGTAGCAGCATCAGCATCAGCATCAGCATTATCAGCAGCATCATCGTCATTATCATCAACATGATCAGGATCATCATCATCGTTCCCTTCCCCCTTTTTCCTTCTCATCCTCCTCTTCATCAGCATCATCATCATAATCAGCATCAGCATCATCAGCAGCAGCACCATCATCACCATCACCATCACCATCATCAGCAGCAGCATCAGCAGCAGCATCATTATCCTCATCCTCATCATCCTCATCCCCATCCTCTTCCTCACCCTGCTCCGCCCCCCATCCCTATGTAGGTTGTGCAAAAAGTAGGGGTTCGTACCATTGCCTCTTCGAAGTGTCAATCAAGCCCGCCAAGAGTGGGCCGTCCTTAATCAAAGAACCTCTGCCCTGTCCTCTTCCCCACCTCCGCCCTCTGTCTCACTCCCCCCTCCGCGCCCCCCAGGTCCCCCCTCCAGGCAGGGGGGTCCCGACCTGCCACGGGAGGCCGCTGATGCGGGAAAAGGACCCCGCGAAGCACCACCGATTCGTGTGGAACCACTACCACATGAGACCACTGCTGGCCAACGAGCGATGGCAGGAGACCCTTTTGTCGCACTGACGAGCGGGGCGATTGCCCTTGATTGCGCTTCCCCTTCGCCTCCTCCTCCTTCCCCAAGAGTGATCAAGTGCAGGCAGCGGGCGGTGCCTGGGGGCGAGCGGCAGCCCCCCCCCTTCGCCGCCCCCCAAGCACCGGCCCGATGCCTGCAGGAGGCCAGGCGGGGCGGCGCCGAGAGTCTGCCGCGCGGCTGCGCATGCGGCCGAGGAGCGTGCCCCTCGGGGGCAACGGCAGGGGGAGGGGGGCGTGGCCGTGCGGGGGGGGGAGCCTCGACTCCCGATCGTCCACGGGAGCCTGGACGTCCCCCTCCGCCCAGGAACGTGCGGTGCTGCCATCGGGGGCCCGTCGCCGATCCGTCGGCGATGTGCCGCCGAGAGGAGGAGGAGGAGGAGGAGGAGGAGGAGGAGGAGGAGGAGGAGGAGGAGGATTCCAGCTCGTGATCTCCCCCTGCGAGCCGGCCCCCCCCCTTTCCGACCCCCTGCAGCTCCGCGGGTGGGGGTCTTGGGGTGTCCGTTTCCCTCCGATGTTGACCCATCCCGTGAAGCGCGCGGATGATCTTGAAGGTGGAGGAGGAGGAGGAGGAGGAGGAGGAGGAGGAGGAGGAGGAGGAGGAGGAGGAGGGGGAGGAGGAGGAGGAGGAGGAGGAGGAGGAAGAGGAGGAGGAGGACGATGATGATGAGGAGGAGGAGGATCAGAGGTCTTGGTGTTTGCCAGGACGCCATGCTCTGGCGACCTCTGTGGTGACACCGTTCCACCGCGATCCGGGGGCTGCTTCCAGAATCAGCATTCGCGGCGACAACACGTGCAGCGCCCCGCGCAGAGCAGGTGTTCCCTCCTCCGCAGCGTTGCACCAGCGCCTGCTTGTCTTCTGACGGGACGCGTCGGCATCAGCGGCAATCGCGCGCGTGGCAACCGCCGCTCTCAAGCCAAGGCCGTGCTCAGACGCCGGCGCAGAGCACAAGAGCATCCCCAGGCCGCAGCACAGAGGAGGCACGCGCGGCCCCGATCCACGCGTGTGGTCGGCCTCGACGCCGAGCGTCTGCCGCGGTGGCCTCCCCGCCTCGAGAGGCCCGCTGCGGCCAGAGGCGCCGAGCAGCCCTGCGAGCCGGCGGGAGCGTCGCCGGCAGATCGAACCCTGCGGCCTCGCGCTCGGGCGTCCGCACCCGCCAGTCTCCACCGCGCCCTCCGAAGCTCACTCGGACGGAGACCTACGCACTGTTCGTGGCTGATTCTTCGAAAGCTCTTGAGTTTTTGGGGGGGGGGCCAAGATCCCTTCGTGTCTGCCTGTCCTATCCTGGGCCTCCTCCTGGCCACTATAGGGGGCCAGGAGCAGGTAGAGACGAGCACACTGAGAAACGAGCATGCTTAGAAGTGAGCGACGTGCACGAGCAGAAGCCACACGAGCACCGCCCGGTGCCGCAGGGCTGCCACCTTCCGACGCCGGCGCGCCTGCGGGCGCCCGCTGCAGCATCTGCCCGCGCCGCCCCCGGCTCCGCGGGCGCCCCCTGCGGCGGGGGCGGAGGCCCTGCCTGTCGAGCAGTGGCCGAAGCGTCCTGGCTGTCCCACAGGCCCACTCCTCCCTCTCCTCCTCCTCCTCCTCCTCCTCCTCCTCCTCCTCCTCCTCCTCCTCCTCCTCCTCCTCCTCCTCCTCCTCCTCCTCCTCCTCCTCCTCCTCCTCCTCCTCCTCCTCCTCCTCCTCCTCGTCGCCGTCCCTGTCCCGTCGCCGTCAAGATGTTCTGAGAGCCTCTTGTGGTCTGCACGAAAGGTTCTCAGAACCTCTCGGGCCGAGGCCGTCCTGTTTGCCCGCGTCGGGCCTCTACGTTCTGAGAACACGGTTGCTGTGGGTGGTGGTGTTGCTGTCGGTGTTGTTGGTGCGGTTGGTGGTGTTGTTGCTGTTGTTAGAACACTGTTGGGTTCTACGAGCGTGTCGTGGCAGGCCCAGCAGGAATGCCGGCACTAGGGGAACAAAAAGTGACATAAACATAAAAATTCGGAGCTCCGCGCGGATTTCTCGGGTCGGCGCTGGACCCCCCCTCTCTGGCGCGCGGAGCGCGCCAGGGGCGGCGCCGCCAGGGGGCCCCAGCGCTGATCTCCGAGAAATCCGCGCGGACCTCCGAGTTTTTATGTTTATGCTATTGTTTGTTCCCCTAGGCACGGCCGGTCCCTGCTCCAGCCCTGCCTTTGCCGGCCTCGCGTCCTCGGCCGATATCCTCGGGCGCGCACCCGGCCCCGCCGGCTGCCCGCGCAGAGGGCGCCGCTCCCCGGAGCCCGCTCCCCGGAGCCCGGCGCCCCTCGGAAGGCCCTGTCAAGCAGAGGCGAAGCGTCCTGGCTCGCCTATAGCCCTACCAAACAATGTTCTAAGAACCTTTTGTGGTTTCCACGAAATGCTCTTAGAACATGTCTGGTCGATATTGTCTTGTTCTAACACACCGGGCTTACAGTCAAAAACCCTAATAAGGACGCGCGAGTTTGCTCAGGGTACCCTTGCGCCCTTGCCCTTCCTTGCTCTTGCGTCCTTGAGGTTTTCGTCGTCCGCCGCTCAAAATCCCAACTTCGGCTTCCAAGGGTCTTGCGTCCTTACCGCGCGTCCTCATTAGGGTTTTTGATTGCATGTTCTAAGAACATTGTTTTTGTGATTAGAACATTTCTGGGTTCTAAGAACATTTCGTGGTAGGACTATAGGAACGCTGGGACGGCCGGTCCATGCTCAACCCTGCAGGCCCCGGCGGGGTCGGGAGGCGGGTGCCCCAAGGGGGGCCCCAGGGAGCCCCAAGAGCACCCCAAGAGGCCCCCGACCCAGACACGAGCGCGCCTGAAAAAAAGAAGATCAGGACGGGAGGCAGGCGTTTGGCCAAGGTCGGCCCTCGGGGGGCCCTCGCCGGGCCTCGGGAGGCCGTCAGAAAACGACTCGGGATGGAAAGCCAGCCCTGGGGAGAGGGTCTGGACTTCCGGGGGCGCCGTCTTGAAAAAATGATCCTGGCAAAGCAACCTAACAGCGATGTGTAGGAGCATATCTGGAAGCATTCCCCTTAAGATTCAGATGAGAATCCAGTTGTAGAATTCTGCTGTTCTCGCAGTCGTAGTCGCATTCGCGATTACAGTCGCAGTGGCAACGGCAGTCGCAGTCACAGCCTCAGCCTCAGCCTGCCTCAGCCTCAGCCTCAGCCTGCCTCAGCCTCAGCCTGCCTCAGCCTCAGCCTCAGCCTCAGCTGCTTCAGCCTCAGCCTCAGTCTGCCTCAGCCTCGGCCTCAGCCTCAGCCTGCCTCAGCCTCAGCCTGCATCAGCCTCAGCCTCAGCCTCAGCCTGCCTCAGCCAGCCTGCCTCAGCCTCAGCCTCAGCCTGCCTCAGCCTCAGCCTCAGCCTGCTTCAGCCTCAGCCTCAGTCTGCCTTCAGCCTCGGCCTCAGCCTCAGCCTGCCTCAGCCTCAGCCTGCATCAGCCTCAGCCTCAGCCTCAGCCTGCCTCAGCATCAGCCTGCCTCAGCCTCAGCCTCAGCCTGCCTCAGCCTCAGCCTCAGCCTGCTTCAGCCTCAGCCTCAGTCTGCCTTCAGCCTCGGCCTCAGCCTCAGCCTGCCTCAGCCTCAGCCTGCATCAGCCTCAGCCTCAGCCTCAGCCTCAGCCTCAGCATCAGCCTGCCTCAGCCTCAGCCTCAGCCTGCCTCAGCCTCAGCCTCAGCCTGCTTCAGCCTCAGCCTCAGTCTGCCTTCAGCCTCGGCCTCAGCCTCAGCCTGCCTCAGCCTCAGCCTGCATCAGCCTCAGCCTCAGCCTCAGCCTGCCTCAGCATCAGCCTGCTTCAGCCTCAGCCTCAGCCTGCCTCAGCCTCAGCCTCAGCTGCTTCAGCCTCAGCCTCAGTCTGCCTTCAGCCTCGGCCTCAGCCTCAGCCTGCCTCAGCCTCAGCCTGCATCAGCCTCAGCCTCAGCCTCAGCCTGCCTCAGCATCAGCCTGCCTCAGCCTCAGCCTCAGCCTGCCTCAGCCTCAGCCTCAGCCTGCTTCAGCCTCAGCCTCAGTCTGCCTTCAGCCTCGGCCTCAGCCTCAGCCTGCCTCTCAGCCTGCATCAGCCTCAGCCTCAGCCTCAGCCTCAGCCTCAGCCTGCCTCAGCATCAGCCTGCCTCAGCCTCAGCCTCAGCCTGCCTCAGCCTCAGCCTCAGCCTGCTTCAGCCTCAGCCTCAGTCTGCCTTCAGCCTCGGCCTCAGCCTCAGCCTGCCTCAGCCTCAGCCTGCATCAGCCTCAGCCTCAGCCTCAGCCTGCCTCAGCATCAGCCTGCCTCAGCCTCAGCCTCAGCCTGCCTCAGCCTCAGCCTCAGCCTGCTTCAGCCTCAGCCTCAGTCTGCCTTCAGCCTCGGCCTCAGCCTCAGCCTGCCTCAGCCTCAGCCTGCATCAGCCTCAGCCTCAGCCTCAGCCTGCCTCAGCATCAGCCTGCCTCAGCCTCAGCCTCAGCCTGCCTCAGCCTCAGCCTCAGCCTGCTTCAGCCTCAGCCTCAGTCTGCCTTCAGCCTCGGCCTCAGCCTCAGCCTGCCTCAGCCTCAGCCTGCATCAGCCTCAGCCTCAGCCTCAGCCTGCCTCAGCATCAGCCTGCCTCAGCCTCAGCCTCAGCCTGCCTCAGCCTCAGCCTCATCCTGCTTCAGCCTCAGCCTCAGTCTGCCTTCAGCCTCAGCCTCAGCCTGCCTCAGTCTCTGCCTGCCTCAGCCTCAGCATTCAAGATGTGGCCCGGGAATGGAGTTCTGGGAATTCGAAGAACACGAAGTGGCCTACAGTTGGCTCCGGGCATTCAAAATCATGCCCAGGAATGGAGTTCTGGAAACTCGAAGACTACGAAGCGGCCTACAGTTGGCTCGGGGCATTCAAAATCATGCCCAGGAATGGAGTTCTGGGAACTCGAAGACCACGAAGTGGCCTACAGTTGGCTCCGGGCATTCAAAATCATGCCCAGGAATGGAGTTCTGGAAATTCGAAGAACACGAAGTGGCCTACAGTTGGCTCCGGGCATTCAAAATCATGCCCAGGAATGGAGTTCTGGGAATTCGAAGACCACGAAGCGCGTTACTGTTGGCTAAAAAAGGAGTCCCCGGATTCCCGCGGCACCCGTCCGGCATCTGCCCAGACCCCCCTGGGGAGTCATGATGCTCTCTTTGGGATCACTAGAAACCTATCAGTCTTCGCTGTTAGGTAATCAGGACGTCGGATGTCTGGGAAAAGAGCTCCAAGACGGCCGAAGCACCTTCCGAGGGCCCAGAAGGGCCCAAGGACGGCCCAGGGAAGTTTCGGGAGGACCCCCAACAGGCACGGAGGAGGCAAACAACCTGGATCTCCAAACACGTCTGGCGGGGGGTCGTCCCCAGTGGGTCCTCTGGGCAGTCCTCCCGCGCAGTCGTCAGGGGGCCGCCGAGTTCGCCGTGAGGGTACGTACGGGGTCCCGAGGGACACGGGTCGCGAGGTGTTGCGCCGTTTCTTGGCCCCGTGCCCTCCTGCCCCCCCCAGGCGAAACGGCTCGGAGTGAAGCACGGGGTCCCACGGGGAAGCCCCCGCTTCCCTCACCGCAGTCCCCGTGCGGCTGTCAGGGAGCCGCCGCGTAGCGCCCGCGGGCGTTGTCAGTCGCCCTCCGCCCGGCTCGCTCCAGCGCGAGGCTTAAGTGGGGCATGTCCCTCGACAGGAGGGATGTTCAAAGATGGGAAATTATCCCAGTGCGACCCTACCTAGGAGTTAGAACCCCTAGGAAAGCAGCATTAGTAGTAACAGTAACGGTAAGCTAAAGCTAAGCTAAAGCTAAGCCACAGCTAAGCTAAAGCTAAGCTAAAGCTAAGCTAAAGCTAAGCCACAGCTAAGCTAAAGCTAAGCTAAAGCTAAGCTAAAGCTAAGCTAAAGTTAAGATAAAGCTAAGCTAAAGCTGAGCAACAGCTAAGCTAAAGCTAAGCTGCAGCTAAGCTAAAGCTAAGATAAAGCTAAGCTAAAGCTAAGCTGCAGCTAAGCTAAAGCTAAGATACAGCTAAGCTAAAGCTAAGCTCAAGCTAAGCTAAAGCTAAGCTAAAGCTAAGCTAAACGCTAAGCGAAAAGCTAAGCTAAGCTAAAGCTAAGCTAAAGCTAAAGCTAAAGCTCCCAGGGGACTGGGGGGAACCGCGGGGCGGGGACTGGGGGAACCGCCCGGGGCGCTTTCCACTGCCCGGCCCCTTTAAGCTAGAGAGTAAGAACCCTTCTAGGCAGAGCCTAGGTAGGGAAAAAATGTCTGGAAACGGTTTTCTGACTAGTCTTGACTATGTTCGATCATTGTTCGACTATTTGTTACCCCTGATCCGCCTGTAGGAGGGCATGCCCGACCTAACGCAAGGCGGAGGGCCGCCCACTGGCACCCCCGACCACGTCGCCGCCGAAGGGCATCGCCGCAGCCAGCATGTCACCCGCCACCCTGGCCGCCCCCTGCAAGCCCGCCCCTTGTCTCAAGTCGAGCGTGTCCCACCACAGGAGGAAGATTCGGAAACAGTTTTGAAAATAGTCTTGTGACTAGCTCTGATTATTTGTTATCATGTTTTGCTCGTTTTTCCGAACATATTTTATTTGTCATCCAAGATCCGCCTGTAGGGGGACATGCCCGACCTCACCCTTGCCTTGCGCGCGCGGCCGTTCACCAGCGCCCCCTGCGCCCTGGCCGTGGCCGCCTCGTGCGACCCTCGCCAGTCGCAGCGAGGCTGAGCTCCACGGAGCCGCCCGCCTCGCTGCCCGTGCTCTCCCTGATCTTCCAGAGTGCTAAAAAATAGCATTCCAGACCTATGGATCTATCTGGACTGCCTCAAACCTCGACAGGAATCAGGACGTCGACGTCCTGGTGCTATTTTCTAGCCCTCCTGGAAGGTCAGGGTTCGACAGGGGGTCACCCCCCGTAACGCCCGCGAGTGCCCGAGACGCCCGATCCGTCGCCCGGGCTTCTGCGGAGTCCACGGAGGCGCTGTGGACCACCTCGCATCTTGCTGCTTGTGCGTCACCGCGACACCGGAGTCGTCGGCCTCCCCGGTTCGCACACCTGAGGGTCACACCACAACGCCTCTGCGGACGTCGTCCACCACAGCACACGGCGTGGCCAGCCTGGGCGAGAGCTGGATGATCGTGTGGCCGCTTGTATTTCCAGCGCTCGGCTCTCGAACGGCTTGGTGCACTGGCCCTCCGCACGTGCATCCAGCGCGGGGCCTCTGCACGTCAGTGCGTGAATCCCTTGGTGGGCCCATCAGGGCCAGCCGGGGGCCTGACAGCCTGGGGCAGCAAGGCGGGCACCGCAGGCGCTGCGCGCTCCTGGTCGCAGACCGCCCCGCGACCCTCGCTTCAGCGCGTGAGGCCACGAGGGAAGCGCCGCCGAGACGGCGGGCGGCGCTCACAGGCCCGCGACTCCCACGCCCCGCCTCGAGGTGTGCCAGAGGCCCCGCCCGCCCCTCCCGCGCGGCGTGCGGGCCTTCCAGGAGCCCGGCGGCGCCCGCACGGGAGCCGCGGAGGAGGGCGCAGCAGGGCCCCCGCCGGCGCGCCACGCTGGCGCGCCAGCAGACTCGAGCTGTGCACGGGGTGGTGCTCGAGACCACGCTGGCCAGCACGGCGCCTCCCGGCGCCGTGCCGCCGCCCTCGGCCGCGGCCGCGCGCGAATCGCGGCGCCCTCCGTCGGCGCGCAGCCCGCCTCGGCGGAGGCGGCTCGGCCGCCGCGGCCTCGGCAGCGCCCTCGCGCCGAGGCCGCGGCGGCAGCCTCGGGGCCGGCCCCCAGCGCCCCGTGCCGCCGGTGGCGCCGTGCGGCGAGCCGCAGGCCCGGCGGAGGTCCTCGGAGCGGCCGGGCGCGGCCGCCGGGGGGGTCTCAGGCGACGAGGAGGCGGAGCGCCCTGGCGCGAGAGCGCGCCTGGCAGGGCGGCAGCGCAGGCTTGCTCGGGGTTCCGGGCGGCCCGTCCCGCCATCGGGTGCGGAGGCTCCGGTTCCCGGGCGCTGTTCGAAGAGCGCGTCCTGGATTTGGGCGGCCCAGTTTTCGTGGGAGGTCTGCAGCGGGAGCTCGCACCCAGTTTCAGATTGGGTCTCGTCGTGTTCACGATGGCACCGCCAGGCCATCGAGCCCCCCCAACCCGAGCCTTACCTTCTCCTCTAGAGGTGGAGCGGTGGCAGGGGCGAGCAGACAGGCGGAGCGCCGTCTGTGCTTGAAGCGTTGTCGAAGCTGTACAGGCGCCGGCGTTGGTTGAAGTGTCACGCGAGGCAGCCAGAGAGCTTGCTCCGGCAGCGGCGTATTATGGATGAATTCTGGATCTGCAGACGTGGCTGGGTGGCATGCTCGGCTCCCCCAGGCACGCGTAGCAGTAGCGGAGCCCTGCTGTCTGCTGCCTCAGACGATGGCCAGGGGCACGAGGGAGGAGGTGGACGAGGACCCACGGTTGCTGAGTGTCTCGTCTTCGTCACGAAATCGGGACGGCTGGTGTTTCCTCACTTTGGGCATCTGGGGGGCAGACTTAGGTCGGGCGTGTCCTCCGACAGGCGGATTTTGGACGAGAATAAGAAAAGAACCAGAAAATGCTCAAGAATATTCCAAAAATCGCCCCCGCATTATTTGTTGTAACTAATTTCTGGATATTCCTCCTGCAGAGGGACACGCCCGACTCCAGGCCAGACCGTTTGAGCATCGGATTGCCCTTTGCGAAGGGGTCGAGAGCGCGGGGGCCCGCAGGCCGGTGAGGTCCGATCGCGTGAGCGGAGGGCGCACGCGCCCCCCACGGGTGGAGACGGCGTTGGAAGGCTACAGTATGCTTAAGTCGGGCGTGTCCCTCTACGGGAGGAACATTCCAAAATCGTCAAGAAATAGTTTGGGGACGATTGTGGTCTGTTTTGACTTATGTGCGAGCATTGTCTGGACTATTGGTTCAATGGTTCGTCCAGAATCCGCCTGTAGGGGGACATGCCCGAACTAAAGCTATGCAAGGTACACACTTGGCATGGGGGGAAACGGGTCCTGCGGGAAACCGGTCCTGCACCTTGGTGCCTTCCCCCAGGACGAGTTTCTTATCTTGAGGCGTTTTCTGATGGTCCTGGGGACCGAGGAGGGCCCTGAAAGCCAAATAACGGCGAAAGACTTCAGGAGCCGTTTCCCGCAGGGCCCGCTTCCCCCATGGCGACACACCCCTCTCAGGACGAAGTTGCTGGCAGTTTGCTGCAAAGCCATGAGGTCTACCAAATCATTTCCGAATGTTGACACATCGACAGCGCGGTGCGAGCGTCGTCAGAAGCTCGAGGTAAGGACGTATGGTGTCTTCTGCACAGATTCCGACGTCCGTGATCTGTCCGCCTTGTCTTCGGGCGTCCCTGAGACCGCTTGCCTGAGAAGGGGATCCGTGTCATGACCATTTGCCAAGAAGAACAATCTCGGCGAGTCCTGGGAATGAGCCGCCACCTCACTCTGCATGCAGTGGGGAACGTCATCTTGAGAAAGTGCACTCTGAAGTCGATGTTTACACCGTCTTCTGCCAGCTGCCTGGCAAGATTCCCCTGGCCGGTTCCAGAAGCAAGCGATGTTGCGAAGCATGATCGATCTCGCATTGGCAATGTTCACGCGTTGTTGCTGCGTCAGTGCGCATGTAGATGGCCCGTACGTAGCCGTGGGTGATACCACGCAATTGAAAAGACGAAGTCGCGGCTTGACAGAAATGTCGGAGGTACGGGGAGGAGGTCAAGGAGGAAGAGGGAGGAGAGGGAGGCGTGTCATGAGCTGACAACTGGCCCTGAGTTCCACGAGCCCCCAGGTTCAAGCTCCAACAGAGTGATGGTTGTTGTAGCCTGGGAGGGCCCCCGCTCGAGTGGGGGCACTCCCGGGCTCCGTCAACCTGCACTCGAGCTCACAGCACGTCCCCAAAAGTCAGGCGCGAGTCCAGCCCTCGCTTATGTTCCAGGGCTGCTTGGTCGTTCGTCAGAGCTCGCGTCGAACGCAAAGCTCCCCAGCACTGGTGCCTCTCGATCGTCCACGGCTTCTTCAAGTCTGCCAAGTGCTCCACGCAGGGCTGGACCTTCGAGGTGGCCCTGATCGCCAGGTGTCCGCCCGGTTGTTTTAGATAATCCCAGACCTCCCACCACCACCACCCAAGCCGTACATCAGCAGGACGCGTTGGCACGACAATTGATTCAGGCACGACATCCGCACTGGCACGCCTCGACAAGATCGAGGCGAAGGTGTTGGTAATAATGGGCCTCCGGGGGAGCAGTTCTGAGGTCCAGGGGCCATCAAAAATTTGTCTGGGGTGAAAGCCGGTGCTCCGTACAGAACGAGACGCAACGTCGGAGATTTGGGATCGCACTTTGCGGTCTTGACCAGGCAGCTGCATTTCTCCATGGGGGCCAGCACGAAAGCGCGAATGGGCTCGGGGCGCGAATGCGGAAGACTTCTTTTGGGCGGGGGGTACAGACGCGCGCGAGAAAGGGCGCGTCTCGGACAGAGGGGCACATCGGCGGCAGCAATGACGAGAAGCACCCCGAGCGGCCGGGGGGGACGATGGCGTCGCGGGTGGGAGAGCGAGGTGTGCTGGCATGGCATGGGCGGGGCACGTGGGAGGCGTTGGGTGCGTCCGTGGGCAGGGGGCAAATGGTAGGACATGACAGGCGCGGGAGCAAGGGCAGAAGTGGCAGGGAGGAGGAAGCGACGGATGAGGAAAGGACGAGAAGGGCGAGGAGAGGGAGGAGGAGGAGGAGAAGGAGGAGGAGGAGGAGGAGGAGGAGAAGAACGACGACGACGACGAGGAGGAGGGAGCAGGAGCGGAGGAGGGATTGGGTGAAGGGAGGAGCAGAGGAGGAGGAGGAAGGGGGACCTCCCCCCCTCCCTCCCCATACTCCCCCGCCCTTCCCCAGACATCCAAAGGCGTGACCACTTCGCAGTGTGACTCCCCAGAGGCCCGGCCCCTTCCACGGGGCCGCGCTTGTGGCCCCGAGTTGTGTGTGTCGACGGCCCGAGGGCGCTTGGCAAGGGCCCCCAGAAGCCGGAAAACGGCCGAACACCTCGCGCCTTGTGCGTCTCCCATGACGCGGCCCGTGGCGCGCCGAGGCGCGACGGACGGGTTGGGCAGGGGCGCTCCTACCCTCCCCTTGCCGGTGATCCTCCTCCTCCTCCCCCCCCGCCCTCCTCCTCCTCCTCCTCCTCCTCCTCTCCTCCTCCTCCTTCTCCTCCTCCTCCTCCTCCTCCTCCTCCTCCTCCTCCTACTCCTCCTCCTCCTCCTCCTCCTCGTCCGTCGCCCCCCTCCCTTCTCTGCCTCCTCCACCTCCCCCCTCCTTCCTCCCCATCATCCCTCCTTCTCCTCCTCCCCCCCGCCTCTTCTGCGCAGACACTGCTCGCTGCATGGTATCACGCCTCCCCGTCGTGGATCGCCCATGCCCTGCCGCCTTCGTTGCCTTTTCGGTCCCTGGCCTTCCCCGTGGGCCAGTGGTCCGTCGCTTTACGCGCAGGTTGCGAACTTCCGCTTTGGCGTGTCCATGGCCGTTTAGGTCTGGCTCTTGCGCTGCAGTGAGTCAGCCCATGCGCCAGGTCAGTGCACTTCGCTCTGTCCCCATTCCACTTCTGCTCCCCCGCTTGGCCTGGGTTGGCGCCAGCCCGTTAGGTACTCGAGCCTCCCTCGCTGCTTCGTGGCAGCTCTCACCATTGCCACTCTTGTTAGCGACCCGGTTTCAGACCAGGCGATTATGCATTCGTTCGCTGCATTACCCACCTCCGTTTTCTGCGCTCCTGTTTTTTTTCTCGCGCAGCCTCCCGCTGCACCACCGCTCACCGCAGTCGACGTCTCTTTGGGCGTGTTTGTTTCTAGAGGGCTGGTCCTGGCGGTAGCGTTGGTGGCGAATCTTCGACTCTTTGCGCCACCCATCTGTGTTCAGCCACACCAGAGCAGGAGCACGTCTCATTGCAAGGCCATGCGTCGCATCAACCTCCTCCCCCTCCTCGCCCTCACCCTCCTCATCTTCCTTCGCCCCCCTCCCTTCTTCCTTCCTCTCCCTTGCTCCACCCTTTCCGTCCTCTGCAGGCGCTCGCGCTTCTACGCCGGGACGCGCTACCGCAAGAGGGGCGTCAACGCGGACGGCCAGGTCGGGCGTTGGGCGCGATGGGGTGGGGGGAACGTCGAAGCGGGGTCGGTTCGAGGAAGAGGGCAGCACAGGCCACTCAGGGGGCAGAGAATGGACAGAGGCGGGGAGAAAGGTTGGAGGAGGAGGGGCAGTCAGGAGGGGCGAAAGTTGAATCGTGCGAAGGGGGATTTCGGAAAGGGGGGAGGAGAGAGGAGAGAGGCCAGCTAGGTGCGCTCGAGCCACATGTGACATCCTCTCCCTCCCTCCCATACCTTCCCATTGCGTTGCGGACGCGTGTCATAGCCGACCTGGAACTCCGACAAAAAGACCTCATCGTCTTGTGCGCAATCGGAAAGTGGAGCTGCGTACATCGGGTGAGCAGAAGGAGGAGGAGGAGGAGGAGGAGGAGGAGGAGGAGGAGGAGGTGGCGGATGAGCAGGAAGATACGCAGGAGAACCAGGAGGAGGATGTGAAACGAGGATGACAAGGACGAACCGTAGCAGCAGTAACTGGAGCGGAAGGAGCGGGAGGAGCAGGACGGCCAGGGGAAGAAGGAGGAGGGGAAATCATTGCTTCGTCAACGATGAGAAAAACTGGATGCAGAAAAGTCGCCCACTTTGGAGCGAGAGCGCCAGAAAGTCTGAACGACGGGAGCAGA
This sequence comes from Prorocentrum cordatum, assembly GCA_963575745.1. Taxonomy (NCBI): domain Eukaryota; class Dinophyceae; order Prorocentrales; family Prorocentraceae; genus Prorocentrum; species Prorocentrum cordatum. The sequence goes on along the minus strand of CAUYUJ010020627.1, from coordinate 118,317 downwards.
GCACCGATCCGAAAATGAAGCTTGGGAGCACCATTTTGAAACCGATAACAATTGGATTGCGTTCATTTTTCAAATAGAAAAGCAGCATCGTGCAACCTTGTGTGTAAGAAGAGTTCGCGGAGAGGGACAGAGATCTTCCAGGCAGAGTAAGGGGAGAGAGGAGAATAGTATTCAGAACGTGCAACTGTAAAGTGGGAGGAGGAGGAGGAGGCAAAAGTGGCATGGACATGGACATGGAGACGGAGAAGGAGGAGAATGAGAAGGAAGAGGAGGAGGAAGACGAGGAGGAGGAAGAGGAGAAGGCGGAGGACGAGGAGGAGGAGGCGGCGGCCAAAGTGAGATTGAGATGGACATGGGATGGGGAAGGAGGAGGAGGAGGAAGAAGAAGAAGAAGACCAGGGGGAGGAGGAGAATAAAGAGGATCAAGAGGAGAAGGAGGGGGGGGGAGGAGGAGGGGGAGGAGAAGATGACCTTTTCGCATCCCGCGGCCTGGAGGAAGTGAGGGAGGGGCGCAGCCCGAAGCATGACGATTGGCCTGTCGACGAGCCCCGCAGAGTGTGGAACCTGCACTGCTGCTGCCTGGGAGAGCGAGGAGGGCAATGAAGGAGGTGGGAAGGACGAGGTGGAGGAGGAGGAGGAGGAGGAGGCGGAGGAGGCTGAGGCGAAAGTGAGATGGACATGGAGATGGAGAAGGAGGGGAGGAGGAGAGGAGAGAGGAAGGAGGAGGAGGAGAGGAGGAGGAGGAGGAGAACGAGGAGGAGGAGGATGAGGAGGAGGAGGCGGAGGCGAAAGTGAGACGGAGATGGACATGGAGATGGAGAAGGAGGAGGAGGAGAAGGAGGAGGGGGGAGGGGGAGGAAGACGACGAGGAGGAGGAGATACAGGAGGAGGAGGAGGAGGCGGAGGTGAAATTGAGATGGACATGGACATGGAGATGGAGAAGGAGGAGGAGGAGGAGGAGGAGAGGAGGAGAAGGATGAGAAAGAGGAGAAAGAGGACGAGCAGGAGGAGGAGGAGGAGGAGGAGGAGGAGGGATAAGGAGCGGCGAGGGAGCAGCGGGCGTGGAGGAGCAGGGTGGGTAGGTGGGAGGAGGGACGGGGGACGAGGGAGGACGCGAAAGAGTGCACGGGGAGGTGGAGCAGGAGGAGGAGGAAGAGGAGGAACTGTAAGGGGAAGAAAAGGAGGAGGGAGGGCGAGGATGGTGAGCAGGGGTGGAGAGGGCATGGATGATGAGGTGGAGTTGGAAAATGGTTGGTAGGATGCGGAAGCGGAGGAGGAGGAGGATGGAGGACAAGGAAGAGGAGGATGCAGCGGAGGGGGAAGGAGGATGAAGCGGAGGTAGGAGGAAGAGGAGGGGGAGGAGGAAAGATCCTGTTGACGGGGACCAGGAGGGAAAGGGCAAGGAAGCGGATGGAGGAATAAGGAAGCAGGTGGAACAGGAGGAGAGAGAGAGAAGAAGATGACCATGAAGCAAGTCTATAGAACAATGGGGGATGAGGATGATTCGAAAACCGGTGTACAACAGAGGGCGGAATCAAGATGGAGAGAGAAGGGATAATGATGGTTGGATGAGCTAGGGGTGCGCAAGCCCGATGAATTGCGCTGAAGCCGCAACGACGAGAAGGCCACAAGCAAAAGAAAAAAGAGCGCGGCAACCCTTAGCCGCGCTGGGCGTTACCTGTTATGGGAACCCCTGCACGCCGGTGGCACTTGGCCTTAAGATTCATAAGGGCCGTGGACCTACCCTGGCGAATATACCGAGTGTATGGGCAACTGCAGTGGGCTACTACAGCAGGGGATTGACTGGTCTAGGAGGCACCACCACAGCTGAAATCAAACACGAAGGGGTATTCGGATACCGTATGGTGTCCTCGGAGGAGGGTAAGATCCATATCCCTTGTGGCCTCAGGCCTATTAGATACAGAGGCTAGAGGGCCTAAAGAGCTACTAGCAGATGCAGTATCCGCAGGGGCCTCAGGCAGAGGCCCATCCCCAGAACCCAGGCAACTATTCGCGGCAGCGTCAGTGCCCTCCACACGTCCCCACGCCTCCCACAGGAGCAAGCGGATGGGAAAGAGGAAAATTGAGGTTGGAAGGAGGGAGAGGTGGCGGGAGGGAGGAATGACGAAGGAGGGAGGCGGCATGTGGCGGAGGAGGAGGAGCAGCAGGATGAGGATAAGGTGGAGGAGAAGGAGGTGAAGGGGTAGGGTGAGTAGTGGACATGTGGTGCATGAGCAAATGGAGGAGCATTCGGATGCGGAAGTGAGAGGCATCGAATACAGACAGCGAGCCATACGGATTCGATGGGGCCTTCCAGCAGCCCTCTCCCCTTCCGCTGTACGGAAGCAGGTGGCCAACGACGTCGAGACCGAGCAGCTTGTTTGCGACAACGCCACGCGCCACTTGTCCCAGCCTTGAAGGGGCAGAAGGGCTCCTCCTCCTCCTCCTCCTCCTCCTCCTCCTCCTCCTGCTCTCCTCCTCCTCCTCCTCCTCCTCCTCCTCCTCCTCCTCCCCCCTCCTCTTCCTCCTCCTCTTCCTCCTCCTTCTACTGTTCCTCCTCCTTCTCTTGTCCTCCCTCCGTTCGGGAAGCTGAACAAATACGAAGTGGCCAGCCTGTACGACAGTTGGGTGCACATGTGGCGAACCCATGCCTAACTCTTGGCCATCGCATGTGCGGGTATATGGGCTGGTCCTCCGCACGTCTCGCATGTGACTCCGGCCGTGTGTGTTTCAGCTCCCCGTTTTTACCCAGAGTACTTCTAATGATGTCTCGGCGTCGTACCCGTTTGTACGCCGCAGCTACAAGGTTTCCTCTTCAAAGTTGGCACTTCCACGCCGGGTTTTGTGTCGGTGTCCCGAGTTTTCAGTGGCAGGGCTACCTACCATTCGCTTCAAGTGCTTCTTACTCAAGTTTGCCATCGTCCGCTTCAAGGTTTCCCTTTGAAGGCCAGCTACTCTCAGCCAACGTTTGTAGGTGTCATCCGTGCGCACGGTACCCAGATTTCCAGCCATCTGGCACCAAGGGCTTCCTTTCCAAGTACGTGTCTCTGAGCCTGCGGCACCATCTTTTGCCTCCAGACATCTTGGTGTTCTTCAATGGCCGCAAGGCTTTCCACCTCGCGCAGGTGTCCCGCTGCTCGCACGCAGCTGCACGACCGCCCAGCACTTCCGCGCCGACCTACATGGTCTGATCGGGTTCCGCCGTGTCTCTTTTCTCGTCTCTTGCTCTGTCGTTTCGTGCCTGCATTAGCTCCTGGTGCAGCCCACCGCTCGCTTTGACTGGCGCCTGATCGTACCGCACAACCTGGCGCCCGCGAACGTTAAACGTTTCAGCTCCCAGGAACGTATTTCGCCAGATGCCGAAGGAAGTCGTGCGGGGACAGCCTTGGCACAAAGGAACAAACAATGACACAAACATAGGATTCGGATGTCCGCACGACTTCCTCGGATTGGCTCCGCGCCAGGGGCGGCGCCGCAAGCGCCGTCAAAATGCACCGCCGGAAGCGGCACCGCGCTTGGCGCACTCGGCGCGCCAGGGAGTGGGCCCCATTGCCGATCCGAGAATCCGCGCGGGCCTCCGAGGTTTATGTTTATGTCAATGCTTGCTCTCCCAAACTTAGCAGTAGCCATTTTCACCAGACGTCCCTGTGTCCCGCCTCCCGTCTCAGACGCCCCAGTGTCTCGCAGATCGCCGCCGTTGCCAGGGACCTCCGGCTCTCCAGTCGCCTTCGCCCCGCACTGCCTCCCTCGCTCTTGCCTGCTCTTCGCCGGATGCCAGGGGGCGCCGCGCGGTGGTGCGGGGGAGCCCAGCTCTGCATGCCTCCCTCGTCCTTCCCTCCCGCCTTGCTCCTCACCGAATGCTGGGGGACGGCGTACGGCGACAGGGGAAGCCGAGGGCCGGCTCGTCGAGACAGGAGGGGGACCCCGTGCAGTCGCGCTTGGCTCTGGGCTCCGTCTTGGGGCCTGCTTGGGCCGTCTCGGGGCCCTCGTGGGGCACACCAGGGCCGTCACGGAGGCCTCTCGGGCCGTCCTGGGGCCCTCTTGGAGCCATTCTGGGGGCCTCTTGGCCCGTCTTGGGTCTCTCGTGGAGGCCTCCTGGGCCGGGTTTCGGGGGGCTGCATTGGAGGCCGATGGAGCCATCGTGGGGTCGTCGTCCTTGTTGGAAACTAGAAGAGGCAAGAGTGCAACAACGGACCGTCTTGGCAAGAGTCATCTTGAGGACATATTTGGCTGTCTTGGCCGCCGTAGAGACGCCAAAGCTCCGTCCTGATTACTATCACGACGATGAATGTCTGGGGAGGGCAAGGAGGGGGCAAGCAGGTGGTGGTGGAACGGCGGCATGGACACGCCAATCACACTCTCCAGCACGAGACCTGAAGAGGAGGGGGGCAAGCATAGGGGAACTCGGAGGTCCGCGCGAATTTCTCGGATCGGCGTTGGACCCCCTGGCGCGCGGAGCGCGCCAGGGGCGCCGCCAGGGGGTCCAGCGCGGATCCGAGAAGTCCGCGCGGATCCGAGGAAGTCCTCCTCCTCCTCCTCCTCCTCCTCCTCCTCCTCCTCCTCCTCCTCCTCCTCCGCCTCCTCCTCCTCCTCCTCCACATCATCATCCTCATCCTCATCCTCATCCTCCTTCTCCTCCTCCTCCTCTTCCCCCTCCTCTTCCTCCTCCTCCTTCCTCTCCTCCTTCTCTTCCTCCTCCCCCCCGGCAGCAAGGAAGGACGCTCTGCGCGTGGGTGCGGGGGCACTCTTAGGGGAACAAAAAGTGGCATAAGCATAAAAGCTCGGAGGTCCGCGCGGGTTTCTCGGATCGGCGCTGGGGCCCCCCGGCGGCGCCTCTGGCGTCGCCCCTGGCGCGCTCCGCGCGCCAGGGAGGAGGGTCCAGCGCCGATCCGAGAAGTCCGCGCGGACCTCCGAGTTTTTATGTTTATGTTTTTTGGTTCCCCTGAATGAAGGACACCGCTGCGCGTGGGTGGGGGGGCATTCTTCCCTGGTCCCAGCGCACGGGGGAAAAATAACACTGTGCCCACTCACGGCGCCGTCACCTCTGGACAGCCCCTTGGTGGGACCCAGTGGGACCAGGATAGCGTGCGCTTCCTCTCGTTCTGGCACGCCCTTCGCAGCTTTCCAAGGCGTCCTGCCCGAGGGGACGCCCCAAGTCGCTGCAGAACGAGCCCGCGCAGGTGCCCCAATGTCGACGACGATGACGCCGACGGGGCGGGCATCAGAGGAGATGTGTTTCTGGTCCGCGCGGGGTCCTCCTCGTCCTCCTCCTCCTCCTCCTCCTCCTCCTCCTCCTCCTCCTCCTCCTCCTCCCTCCTCCTCCTCCTCCATCCTCCTCCTCCCCCTCCTCCTCCTCCTCCTCCTCCTCCTCCTCCTCCTCCTCCTCCTCCTCCTCCGTGCGGCCTCTGGGACCGAGCAGCCGGGGGCCGCTTCCGAGATCGTGGCCGCGATGCCAGGCAGAGAATCCACGAGCACCCCGCCCACCGGGAGACTCGATGCCAAGAGGTGGCCCCTTGCGAGAGCTGAACCGGGGTCTCCGGGCCCCTCGCCCCGCGCTGTGCTTGGCCCGGCGAAGTTTCTTCCGCGCGCACGGCGCGGATATGCCCTAGCACCTCGGCGCGAACGACCAGTCCAGCGGCTCGAGCCGATCACTGCACCGTCGGGGAAACGTAAGACTCGAGTAAGCCAGAGCTCGGGTTTGCCGACGTGGTCCAGTTTTCGTGGGATGTTTGCAGCGGGAGCTCGCGTCAAATTTCAGATTGGGCCTCGTCATTTTTTCTGATGGCCCCGTCGGGCCAACGCGAGTCCTCCGTACCCGAGTCTTACGTCTCCCCGACACAGGCAGACAAGGAAATTGCCGAAGCAGGTCTGCGAGTTCGGGGGCGGGGGTGACTGGCACAGGTCTTAGAGGCCACGTCGGATCCTGACCCGCCAGGGGTCCCCGCGGAGGTCCCCCGCAGAGGCGGTGGCCCGAGACGGGCCAGAAGCAGCGAAGACCCATTCGGAAACGCCTCCAAAGACCTGCCGGCTTATTTTGATACAGTCGAGGATTTGATTCAGAAGCCTCCTCCCGAAGAGTTGGGCCAGCGTTTCTGAACATACTTGCCGGAGGCTGACCCAGTTTCTTGAGCGCGCCCGCTCCTCCCAGGCGTGTTTGAAGCAACTTCCAGGAAGCAGCTGGCCCAGGTTTCTGCAACGTTGGCGTTCTTGATCAGATGTTCGGCTGCAGCATCCGAAGACACTCGAGGCTCGAGGGAAACGCTGCAGCACGGGTGAGTGTGGCGCACAAGCCAGGGGGACGCCGCGCTGCTCGCCTCCGCTGGGGGAGCGGGCTTGCGCCCCCTCTGCGGGTTCTGGTCTCCCCCCCATCCTCGTCCTCGTGAGTCTTCGTCGACCTCATCCTCCACCTATCCTCCCTGTCCTCCCCCCCTCCACACATCCTCCCCCTTCTCCCCCTCGGCGTCCTCCTCCCCCTCCTCATCCTCCCCCATCCGTCCCCTCGGCGTCCTCCTCCGCCTCCTCACCCGCGACAAAAACCGACGCGAACACAGGGTTGCCCGCGCCACAGGCCACTTACGCCATTGCATGCCCAAAAGGAGGCAGAGGCGGGTGGCTCATCCGTAAATAACGTCTAGAGGGCTCTAGAGCCGTCCTACTCGACTCATATCCGCCGTGCGGAGTGACTCAATGAGCAGATGCCACTTTTTGTTTATGGAGAAGCGCGCTGGCGCACGCTTGAGACCTGCCAGCACCCGCGCTCCCCAGCTGCCTCGGGGCGGTGGACCAGCACAGCCCTGAGAGAGATTGGCCCCTCCAAGCCCACATAGCACACACACACACACACACACACACCACACACACACACACACACACACACACACATACCAAATCCACCGCCTCCCCTCCCCCGAGACGGCGAAGGGATGCACCACATGCACCCTCTCACCTGCCTGGAAGACGCGGACACAGGCAAGATCAGCACGAGATAGATTAGGAGGACAGACTGGTGGCAGCGGCAGCACAGACAGGCTCGTCACAGTTGGGTTCGTGCTGCTATTCTGCTGCCTAGACGCATGCATACCGTCAAGATCGCACATGCGGGGCCCAGTGCGTGAGATCCACGGAGCCTAGCGCCAGAGAACGTCTGCCTTGTTCTTGCGGGCGGTGCGTACATCCTCGGGCACGAGGGCACACTGAGCCATGCACTGGGCCCAATCGTCTGCTTGGCTGATGCCCTCCTCAAATATGGTGGAGCCAAGCCTGCATTCGAGCCTCCGTGCAATGCGCTTTCACTTTGCGAAGCTCTCCACATTCTCCCCCTCCTTCCCCTGGGCCTCCTCCTCCTCCTCCTCCTCCTCCTCCTCCTCCTCCTCCTCCTCCTCCTCCTCCCCGCCCCATCCAGCTACTGAGGTCTCGCGGGCACGTGACCAGCTTCGTGCAAATGCGCGGCAGCGTGCCGATCTTCTGGTCGCAGGACCCCGCCCCGACGACGCGGAATGGGGAAGGGGCCTGCAAGAGGGAGGCGTCGGGCGTCACCCTCCCTGACCTCGGCCTCAGGGAGGGCGCCCGCGCGGTAGGCAGTTCGGTGTCGCCCGCGGAATATGCGGGCCGCGCAGAGCGACCCGGCCGGCCGCGGTGCCCCGACCAGGCTGGCGCCACCAAGCCGTTCAGAAGGAAGAAAGGGTGGAGGGGGAAGGAGTAGGTCGAAGAACCACAGCGCGCAGAAGCAGAAAGCGTTCGGAAGTCGGGGCGTATTGCATGTCGGGTCGGCGATGGACTTCCCTGTTGTGTTCCGGAAGCCCGTAAGCTTCTAGCGAGCACGGGCATCGTTCCTTCAATGGTTGCCTCCACGCGTGTAGCTCGTGCACCTACCATGCGACAGGCGGTGATAGTTGGAGGGTACGTGATGGTGATGTCCGCTTCCATCTTCTCTCTCCAAGAATTAGCCTGGCGAAGGAGCCAACCATATGTAGCTGTGAAAACCGTTATGTGGTTATCGCGTTCGGTGGAGCTCCCATTGGCGCCGCGAAACGCGCGAGAAGTGTGCCATAATGGTGGTGGGGTGCTGAAATGGAGCACGGAGACGCACGTGGGCCCTCCCACTGGGACTTTCGGTGGAATTCCCTATGGGGGCACGAAACGTGCGAGACGTGTGCCAAAAGAAGGCAGGCAGACGCATCTGGACCCGGCCACTGGGCCCTTCGGTGAAGCTCCTTGTGGGCCACGAAACTGGTGGGACCACACTCTTTTTTTTGGCGCCGCTGGCGGCGCAGTGTTCTGGTTCACTTTGTAGATTCCCGGGCGGGCGACACCAGGTCTTCGAAGGCAGTGCTCCAAGGGCGAACGTTGGACCCTCGTCGCCGAACCTTCCCTGCCCGCCTGGTTTCCCCTGTGGTCCGCGTGTATACACAGCTCTCTCAGTAAATCGAGTAACACCGTCTCATCCGCCAAGCCGCAGATATTGGTGGATGCTACTCGCGTTCGAGCTAGCTCTATCGGTTGGTTGTCGTCGATGCTGTAAGCTAGCGTGGCACCGCTGCGAGAATGCTCTTGGCCGTTGGGGGGAAATAGTACATGTAGCAGCCCTCAAGAACGGAGCGCGCGCACTGGGACAGAGCGCGCAATGCTACATATTTCCACCCGTGGCCGCCCTGCGGCTCATGTGGTTAATTGCGTACCTTGGGCCAGCCATCAGTGCTTCATCATTCATTACGCACTGGCGCAGAAGTATATGCAAGTGCGTTCGAGCTAACTCGATCATTTGACCATCGCCAGTGGTGTAAGCTACCGTGGCACCGCTGAGAAAATGTTCCTGGCCATTTGGAACTAGTGCATCACGATTCTCGTCGTCTTTGTTCATTGTTCCAGATTCCCATCTTCTCGTCGTCCCTCATCTTCCGCCTCCGTTTCCTCATCCGCCGCCTCTTTCTCGTTATGATATTTGTCGTCGTCTTTTTGCGCCTCCACTTTCGTCCCTCACTTCGCTTCCACTTTCTCCTCCTGCTATAATATGACACGAGTGGTTTTGGTTGTTGGGGGATCAGCAGAGTTAAAACGGCAGGAGCTGATTGGATGCGTGATGAAGGGGAACGAGGGGAGAGAGGGGGCAGGGGCGGCGGGGGCAGAAACGATGAGGATAAGGGAGAAAACTGATGATAAAAAGGTAGTGAGGAGGAGCAAGGTGTCCAGATCCTGGCGAACCCTGAATTTGGATACACGTGGAGGCCTGGGCTGTCCTCCTCTCCCTCTGCGTCCCCTTCCTCTCCGCGTAGCATGACTGCCAGAGCTTCCGGCGAAGATCCGGTGTTTCGTCACAGATGTCTTTTCGTTATTGCCTCTTCGGCCCGTCCCTGGTTGGCTCTCTGCCAGCGAAGTTGCTTCAGCATCGGTGCCCAAGGTTCCCAAAGGCTTCTGGCCCATGGAGGCCCACGAGGGACACAAACGCCGACCAACCTCGAAATTCGAACCCCACCCCCACTCCTGCAACCCATCCTGCGTCGCCACCGCGCTTGTTTCCTGTAGAGTAGGGCGCCGCAAAGGGGCCATTTCCGCCGAGGTCCATGGCGGCGGGAGGAGCAGGAGGAGGAGGAGGAGGAGCAAGAACAGGAGCGTCTTGGATAGTTTCAGAGAATGTCGCTGGTATCCGGTCAAAGCTTTGTTGTTTCGGAGATCTCATAAGCTTCTGGCGGTTCCACGGGGAGCTGGAGAGCGAAGTGTTGTTTCAATTGTGTGTTCGAGGGGGCGCAAGGGAATCTCTAGCACTCAAGGGAGTTCCGGGGGGGGGGGGCCAGTGGTCCCTACGGTGTTCGCATGCTCTGGGCGGGAGGGGGGAGGAGGGCAGGGCGTAGGGGCTCTGTCCTGGGAGGGGCGGAGGGGGAAGATGAGGAGGTCTGGACGGCTGCGCCCTGTGCTGGGCAGCATCGGGAGACGGCGGTTCACGCTGGCAGCAACCCTCCTCCCGCGCCGCGGTCTTCGGCGCGGGCCTGGCGAGGCTTGCGGACCTCTCGGGTGACCGCACGCAAATATCTATCACGCGAAGGTCTGGGGAAGGTGTTTTCAGACGGGCGTCTCGTCGAGGCGCTCGGTCGTGGACCCACCCGGACGTGTCGGCCCGAGAAAGTGCCTCGTGCGTGTCTCGGGGACGGTCTGACCCGGTTCGGCGCTAGCCCAGAACAGCCAAGGCCATGTCTTGAACCCCGGCCGGACACGCAGTACTTCACACATACCCGGGTCAGCGGAGGGAGGTGAGGGGGCGTTCGGCTCCCACGTGGTTCCCAAACCCATGTCGGCCAGAAGGGATCGGAGTGGATTGCCCCGCCCCCGTTAGCATCTCACGTGCGCCCCGAATCTCTTTCGCATTCCGGGTTCTAGATTGAATCATCAGCCCATGGCAGCAGATCAGCGCGCCCAGCCTGAGGAAGTCACCGCGATCAACCCGAAGCCCCCGATCGTGTACCAGCGGTGCGACCCGACTCTGTCGGTTCCAGCCCCGCTCGCGCGCCAGTCGCCATCGGTGCGCGCAGCCTCGGGCAAGCAGGCTGATGTGGCGCTGGCAGGTCAGCACGGACCAGAGACTGATGAGGATGACGGGTGAGGCTTGCCAGCAGGGCAGCAGCAGAGAGTTGTATACACATGACGTGGCCAGTCTGGGCGAGAGTTGGGCACACGTGTGGCCAAATGTTTGTCCGTGCGTTCCACTTGGGAATCCAGCCGCACGACTTTCGCTTCCAGGCCTTTTGTAATGAAGATTACGGGTAATAGTTGCCGGTAGGGTCGTAGTTGCTAGGCAGTTCAAGCAAGTTCTTGGCATCAATTCTGCGGGCGTGCAATACCCGTTGTCGTATTGAGCGCGCGTATCTGGCTGCCTGCACAACATGATCATATGGGGCCATTGGTTTGTGTGCTCAGCGCGCACGCCATACACAGACACAATGTCCGTAAGTGCGCTTGCGACGATTCCAGAGGTCCTCAGAAGCCGCATGAACAGAAGAGTAAACGATGATCATGACCAATTGGGAAATCACAAGGTCGAAGAATGCGAGGCTGAAGCGGCGACAGCTGTAGGGCGAGTCGTCTTGAGGGTCCCTCGGACGCGGCCAAAAGGACTGGGGCTCTCCTCCATCCTCTTGCCTCCTCCGTACTCTTCCTCCCTCCTCCCCTCTCCCCGTCCCACCGCTGCCTGATCTCGTCAGTTGTGGCAGTCCTCTTCCTCCTCTTCCTGCCCCCTGCCTTCCGAGAGTGCTGCCCCCCCTCGCCCCGGCAGCCAGCTGCCCCGCCGCCGGCCCTCCCACCGGTCCAGGCTACCCGGCTGCATTTCGGCGACCTGCTGGAGCGGTACGGCACGCCCCAGGTCGTCGTCAACCTCATGAAGGCGGGGGGGGGCGGGGGGGGGCACGGAGGGGCGGTCGGGCGGAGCGGCGACACGACAGAGAAGAGAGCGGGGAGGGAGGAAGGGGAGGGGAGCAGATGGAGGGAGAGGAGAGGAGAGGAGAGGAGAGGAGAGGAGAGGAGAGGAGAGGAGAGGAGAGGAGAGGAGAGGAGAGGAGAGGAGAGGAGCGGAGCGGAGCGGAGCGGAGAGGAGAGGAGAGGAGCGGGGGGGAGGGAGCAGGAGGGAAGAAGAGAGGTAGGCAGGGGGGGGTGGGGGAGGAAACGGGAGGAGGGGAGGACGAGAGGGAGGGAAGGAGGAGAAAGCGGGAGGATGAGGAAGCATGAAGCTCTCTCCCCCCATGCGCCCCCTCCCTTCTCACCCTTGATTGTCCCTGCTCGCCTCCGACGTTTCCCAGAGATATCGTGAGTGGTTCAATGGCGGCGCTCTTCAGAATTTCAGCCAGCGCAGACTCCAAATAGATCAGATAATTTTTCTCAAATTGAATTGAAGTGAACTGGAGGGGACTGATGCAGATTGGAATGGAGAAGACGGGACTGACAAGGATGGATTCTACTCCACTCTACTCGATGATACCCGTCTCTACACTACCATCTACCCTACTCTGCTCTATACTATACCCTACCCGACCCTACCCTAACCTACTCTCTTCTACTCTACTCTACTCTATTCTACTCTACGAGGGAGCGCGTTTCACTGGCGCTTGCCTTGGGAACATTCGGCGGCGCGTTTGAACTGGGTGGGGGGCCGCCGCCCCCCGAACAGTCGGCGCCATCGAACAGAAACGGGGGGACTCCCCCCCCTGCCCCCCCCCGAACATCCCCCCTCCCCGCCCAACGCCAGCGCCGGCGCCAGCAGCGCCCACGCCCACGACCACGCCCACGCTCACGCTCACGCGCACGCCCACGCTCACACGCACGCCCACGCTCACGACCACGCCCACGCCCACACCCAGGCCCACGCCCACGCCCACGCCCACGCCCACGCCCACGCCCAGGCCTACGCCCACGCCCACACCCACGCCCACGCCCACGCCCACGCCCACACCAACGCCCACACCCACACCCACACCCACACCCACACCAACACAGACACCCACACCCACGCCCACGCCCACGCCTACGCCCACGCTCACGCTCACGATCACACCCACCTCCACACCCACACCCAGGCCCACACCCACACCCACACCCAAACCCACACACACACACACACACACACACGCGCGCGCACTCACACACGCAGCACCACGACGCACGCACGCAAAGCACGCACGTACACACGCATACCAACCAACACGCATACACAAACCCGCACCACACCCACACACACACACACACACGCACATGTTTTTGGGTGTCGCGGCCACACGCGCAGCGTCGAAGCGTAGAACACACACACACACACACACACACACGCACACTCACAACACAACACACAATATACACACACACAGACTCACACACACACAACACTCACACCACGCACACACTTGCACGCACACACACACACAGACCACATACACACACCACAACACACACACACACACACACACACACACGCACATACACACACACACGCACACCCCACACACACCAACACAACACACACAGTACACACAAAGACACGCACACGCAACACACACACACACACATCACGAAGGCAGACGCACGAAAATAAAGAGCACACACACACACACACACACACACATAGACACACACACACAGCACGCACGCACGCACGCACGCACGCACGCACGCACGCACACCTACCAACACGCTCACACACGCTCTTTTAAGCCGGCGGCGCAGAGGATCCTCAGGCGCGAGCAGCAAATGGAAGTGCTAATTGCGATCGAACGCTGTCGTATGCACAGTGTACAACGCTCTGTCTCACACAAACAAACACACACACACACACACACACACACACACACACACACACACACCAACAACACGGAAGAAATCGGCGACGCCGCGCGCGCGCGCGCAGCGCGCGCGGCGCCCACACCACACAAAAAACCACGCCCACGACGCTCACCGCGCCACACCCACACCCAGACTCCACACCCCCACACATATACATCTACAACACACACCACAACACACAAACCGACGCCCACACAACCAACGTCCACGCCCAAGGAAAAAAGAGGAACAATAATAAAACCCGCGCCCACAACCCCCACAAAACAAGGTAAAATAAACACGCCCACGCCCACGCCCACGTCCACGCCCACGCCTCGGCAAACGCCAACGCCCACGCCCAGGCCCCTGTAGACGTCCACGCCCACGCCTCGGCAAACGCCCACGCCCACGCCCAGGCCCCTGTAGACGCCCGCGACCGCGCCTGCGGCCGCGCCCGCGCCCACGCCCACGCCCACGCCCAAGTCCCACCCGCACCCACGCCCACACTCACACCCACGCCCAAGCCCACGCCCACGCCCACACCCACAACCCCACCAAAAGAACCTAACACCCCACGGCCCAAACGCCCGCGCCCACGGCCCACCTCACATACAAGCCACGCCCACACCCACACCCACACCAACACCCACGCCCACGCCCGCGCCCACGCTCACACCCACCCCACACCCATCTGGGTGGTCCCCTCGTGTCCCTGCCCACAGGGACCGCCACGATCCCAGGGAGGGAGGGGAATATTTGACCTGGGACCCCCCCCCCTACCCCCGTACCCCCCCTCCCCCCCCCCCGTCATGGTGCGGAAAGAAGGGCAGGGAATCGACTTAATTACTACGTTTCTTTTCTCTGTTTGTTGCAGACGACGATGACAACGAAGACGACGACAGCGTCTCACACACGCCGAAAGGTCGGCGGATTCTATTCTATACGACTCGTATGCGGTCTTTCGAGAATAATGTGCGATCCCTCCGGGATCCTGTAGGAAACCCACTGGAGTACTATACAATCCCCATGGGATCTCACCGGGATAGTATACGGTTCCTGTGAGATCGCATAGGGATCCTACAGGAACCATATACGGTCCCCATGAGATCCTATGGGGTCGCACACGACTCCTATGGGAACCCATAGCGGCCTTCTAGGATTCCGACGAGATTATACAAGAAGACCTTGAGATCTTGCAGGAATCTTACACGATTATTAAACGAGTCTTGTGGGGCCCGATGAGATTCCAATTCGCATCCTATGAGATCTTAGAGGGGTCGGAGAAACCCTTTGCGATTCCTGCGAGATCCGGTCGGAATCTTACACGGTCCCATCGAAATCGGATCGGAAAGCCATATAGCTCCAGTGAGAGCCCATCGGACACCCGTGCGATTCCTTGCGGTTCTGGCAAGTTCCTGTCGGATTCAGAGGAATCCTATGAGATTATTTAGGAATCCTGTAGGACCACGATGGGATCCGATAGGAGTCGTCTCCGATTCCTACGAGACACCATAGGAATCGTGTACAAGACCATCGGATTCCCATAGGACTCCGATCATATCCGATCGGCATCACATACGACTCCTATGACATCTCATAAAGAATGCAGGAGGAATCGCAGACGAATGACGCCATCAGCAGAGGAAGCCATTGGGATCCACAGGATGCAAGTTCAAATTCATCACGCTTCGCTTATTCCGACCAGCCCATTCAGAAATCTTGCCCATGAAAGCCGATACGAAACGGGACGAAGAGACACATATAGTGAAGCAAAGCGGGCGAGCAGAGTGAAAAGAGAGATCCTTGGGAGCGAGGGGGTGGCCAGTGAGGGCCTCTTCGGGCCATCCTTGGGGCCTGCGTGGGGCGAGGGAAGGAGGAGGAGGAGGAAGAGAAGGAAGACGACGACGACGATGATGACGGCGATGACGACGACGACGACGACGACGACGACGACGACGACGACGACTACGACGACGAGGAAAACGACGAAGAAAACTACAAAAACGACGACAACGACGACCACGACCACGACCACGACCACAACCACGACGACGAGAAAGACTAGCAAAAGGAAAACGAAGACGATGAGGGCAAGGACGAGGAGGAGGAGGAGGAGGTGGACAACGAGGACGACGAAAAAGCCCTCAAAATCGCCTCGGTGAGCCCTCTTGTGACTCTTTTGTGGAATCTTTATGTCCTCTTGGGACTCTATTGGGGGGTCTTGGGGCCATTGTGGGGTTCTCTTGGGGCCCTCTTGGAGATTATCAATCAAAAGAAGGGGAGGTCCTCTCTTTGCCTCCCCCACTGGGGCCATCAAAATCGCCTCTTGGGGCGCTCTTGGGGCGCTGTTGGGCCGGTCTTAGGAGCTCTGAGCGCCGTTTTGGGAGCCTCTTGGGCCCCTCTTAGACCTCTCTTGGGCCATCTTGGGACCATCTTGAGGCCTCAAATGCGCATCTGAAGCGAAAAGACGAGAAGGCATAAATCATTGCTTCTGATGTTTGAAGGATTTGGGCCTCTTGGGGTGGTCCTGAGAGGGCTCCGAGAGCACTTGGAACCGTCTTGTGGTCCTCGCCAGGCCTCTTGGAGGTATGTCGGAAACTAGATTGAACCATCGTCGGTTATTTTGAGCCATCTTAGAGAACACACTCGAGCATCGCGGGCCCTCTTGGAGCCATCTTGGGCCATCTTGGACGCTCTAATCCCTTGCGAAAAACACCCCAACAAAAGCAGGGATGGGAGGGGGAGGGCACCCCTCCCCAGAGGGAAGAGGGCCTCGGAGGAGGAAAGAGAGAGCTCGCTAGACCACCTTGGCCCAGAGGGCTGGTGGGAGTTGAGGGGGGGGGGGGCAGTGGACCAGTTCTTCATGCACCGATCTAGAACTGCCACATACGAGCCTATTTCAAGGGCGGAAAAAACGCCCATACCCTGATTTACGAGGCGCTGTGCGCTGAAACTCCTGTGGGCTGGCAGGGCAAACCCTGCGTGACGTGCCGCGTCCTGGCGGCTCTAGGCTTTGGGGGGTCCCAGGAGGTTTACAGACCATGCACTTGTAACCCAGGGTAGGGTCGGTTTTTCCATCCCTCCCTATTGGGAGAGCAGTCTCGGACTCTGGAGGCCCGCGTCCGGCGGGGACCGTCAGAACACGATCGGGGGGGGAAGCGTTCGAGGCGTCGTGCCCGAGAGGCTCCGGGGCCACGCAGTGACAGAAACAGAAAAAACAATCAACAACAACAACAGCAACAGCAACAGCAGCAGCAGCAACAACAACAGCAACAGCAATAGCAACAACAACCACGACCACAACCACAACCACAACCACAACACTAACAATAACAATAACAGTAACAGTAACGATAACAATAATAAGAACAACAACAACAACAACCACAACCAAAATCACAACCACAACCACAACCACAGCAAAAAATGCGCCGGAGGTTTTGGACCCTTCGAGGGCGCGGGGGAGAGCGGGAGCGGGGGCCCCGCGAGGGGAGCCGCACGGCCAGCTCTTCTCTTGGCATCGCTCGGACGTGTGTGCATTTTCTCGGCGAGGACCACTGCGGAACCTCTCGGACCATCCTGCGGAAAAACACACAAAAAAAAACAAGCCAACAAACAAACAAAAAACAACAACAACAACAACAACAACAACAACAACAACAACAACAACAACAACAACAACAATCATTTTACCCGAACGCTCAGTGTTCTCCCCAGTGCCAGGGTTTTCTTGCGACACCAGCCAATACCCCCACTTCGTGGGGGGGCCGTTCAAGCTCTACCAAATATCCACACGACTCGTCGAGACCACCCACACCCAGCTTCCCGCCCTATGACGTTGGGACACTTCACTTCGTGGCGTGCGGACGACCCTGGCTACTACACTGGCGTGGGGTACACACCCACAGAGGTTGATCACATCTTTTACATATGATGTGGTACACGGTACACGTGAGATGGTACGCAGTGCCAAGATAGTTGGTCACATTTTTGGGGCAAATTCGTGGGGATGCGATTACAGAAGTACATGTGTTACACTGAAGTTATACAGTCCCAAGGATGACGCATGCATTGCTCATAGACTCATGGCGCTATGATCCTAACTCTCAGTGCCCAACGCGCGCGTGCACAGCCAGACGGAGGGAGAGAAACACATGTATACAAGTTTCGTGACATACGCACGGTCCACCATGTTGTAAACGATCGCATGCACGGTAAGTTCTGAAATTATACGTATGTACAAGCAGACATGCGAGGGAGAAAGGTAGATGGCCATCGACAGTTCCAATACGGCTCCAAGGCGGAAGAGGGGGAGGAGGAGCAGGACAAGGAGGAAAGGAGAGAAGCGAGAAAGGAAGAACGCAGACGGCGCGGCTCTGGACACAAAGGGGTGCCATACTTTCTCATGCTTTCGCAAACAGGTCCAGTCACACGTAGGGGTATACTCAACCGAATGGTCTTCGCATCCAGAAGCATACTAAAGGCGCGACGCATCGTCGTCTGCGATGGCGCGAGCGGGCGCGTGGGTGCCCGGCTGCCTGGCTGATACACGTGCGGGCCTGGCTGATACCCGTGCGGTCCCAGATGCCCAATGAGATTGCCGATACGCCTGCTGGCGGGAAGGCCGGTGCTTGCATACGGCAGTGCTACCGCGAGCACGTTGCGGACCTGCGGTGGCAAGGCCTGGTAATCGAGCATGTTCGGAAGCTCGTCGCTCTGACCATACGACCGCCATACGGGCAACCACCACCACTGGTCTTGACGCGGATACGTGATCTCTGTGCCGACCTCAGGGGATACGTTCCAAAGGGCCATTTTCTGCGGGTCCGTACCCATGAAGGCCGCGTGGTACGCAATGAATACGTCCAAGGTGGCCAGGGCCCTGTAGGAGAGGCCGGATACGATCTCCGCATGAATGGGAATAGCGAGCTGACCGAGCAAATACCGCATACTGCGATACACCCACTGGCCCGGGTGGACGAAGAGGTTGGCTTTCCAGGCGACGATACCTGCTGCGGTGCACAGCGTGTCGAATACGTGCACAAGGTAGCCAATGGGCTTCCCAAGCCTCTCATCCTGGAATACCGAGAAGTTCCCGGATACCGCGTTCGCGTAAAAGTACGCGTCGAAGTACAGCCATTCGGGCTCGGCGATGCCCCCCATACTGTGCTGGTACTCCGGGTCGTTGTTGATCTTCGACTGCCCCGTGGACATACCGCTCGATACGGCGAGGCACACGCCCGTAACACCCACCCATAGAAGAGGGAAGAAGATACCGCACGCGAACCACCTTTCCGAGCCACACTGCTTCAACCAGCGGCGTGCATACGCCTCGTGGCCGGGTGGCGTATGCCAGCGATCCATACTCGAGCTCACTTCATCATCCGACGGGAAATACTCGCCCGTCAAGGGGTCAAGCCGACCGGCCATCTGGAAAGTCATACGGAAGGCTGGCAATGTGGAGGTGAATACGATCTCGCGACATACAGTAAGCGGCTTGAGCAGAAACCGCTACGTACAAACAGAAACGAAACGCATACATGTGCCCAAATGCCAAAGTCCATACGACCGCGAACATTGGACGAGTGAAACACAGACCATACACGCAGAACTCCCATGCGAGCGCCGTCCGAAAGACGAAGTCCGCCGCCGCACATGCGACCAGAGCAGGCATACGCACATCATCTTTTTATTTGAATCCGCAGGCCTCACAGACTTCCCCTGGGAACCCCCCAGGTAGGTCTGGCGGCTCGGGCCAAAGGCCTAAAGAGAATACATTAAAACCATTGGAACAGATTCTTCCTCGGATGAAGCGTCTTGGTCAGACCCCCCTAAGAGCAATACCATTTTCCTCACTACCACGGGGGCGCGTCTGCGGGCCGAGGCTGAGGCTGAGGCTGAGGCTGGGATCCGTCACCGTCGCCGTCGCCGTCGCCGTCGCCGCCGTCGCCGTCACCCTCGCCGTCGCCGTCTGCGTCGCCGTCGCCGTCGCCGTCGCCGTGGCCGTCGCCGCCGCCGTCGCCGTCGCCGTCGCCGTCGCCGTCGCCGTCGCCAGGTGCCCACCCAGGAAAATGGTGGCCCCCAAGAAAGCCCATGGTGACCCCGACGCCTTTGATGGCCCGAAGACAGCCGATGGTGACCCCAAGACAGCCTATGACGGCCCCAAGACAGCCCATGGTGGCCCCAAGACAGCCTGTGGTGGCCCGAAGACAGCAGCCAGTTGGTCACATTATTGGGGCAAATGTTGGCGCTGAGGCAGGCTGAAGTTGATTCTTCCTCGGATGAAAGGTCTTGGTCAGACCCCCCTAAGAGCAACACCATTTTCCTCACTACCACGGGGGCGCGTCTGCGGGCCGAGGCTGAGGCTGAGGCTGAGGCTGGGATCCGTCACCGTCGCCGTCGCCGTCTGCGTCGCCGTCTGCGTCGACGTCGCCGTCGCCGTCGCCGTCGCCGTCGCCGTCGCCGTCGCCGTCTTGCGGGTCGGGCCGAAGGCTTAAAGAGAGAATACATAAAACCATTGGGCCCTGGGAGGCCCCCCCAAGATCCCCAGACAGGTCTTGCGGCTCGGGCCGAAGGCCTAAAGAGAATACATAAAAACCATTGGGCTTGGGAGGCCCCCCCCCAAGATCCCCAGACAGGTCTTGCGGCTCAGGCCGAAGGCCTACAGAGAATGCATAACAACAGGGCCCTGGGAGGCCCCCCCAAGATCCCCAGATAGGTCTGGCGGCTCGGGCCAAAGGCCTAAAGAGAATACATAGAAACCATTGGGCCCTGGATCCCCAGACAGGTCTTGCGGCTCGGGCCGAAGGCCTAAAGAGAATACATAAAAACCATTGGAACAGATTCTTCCTCGGATGAAGCGTCTTGGTCAGACCCCCCTAAGAGCAATACCATTTTCCTCACAACCACGGGGGCGCGTCTCCGTCGCCGTCGCCGTCGCCGTCGCCGTCGCCGTCGCCGCCGTCGCCGTCGCCGTCGCCGCCGTCGCCGTCACCCTCGCCGTCGCCGTCTGCGTCGACGTCGCCGTCTGGCGGCCCGGGCCAAAGGCCTAAAGAGAATACATAAAAACCATTGGAACAGATTCTTCCTCGGATGAAGCGTCTTGGTCAGACCCCCCTAAGAGCAATGCCATTTTCCTCACTACCACGGGGGCGCGTCTGCGGGCCGAGGCTGAGGCTGAGGCTGAGGCTGGGATCCGTCACCGTCGCCGTCGCCGTCGCCGTCGCCGCCGTCGCCGTCACCCTCGCCGTCGCCGTCTGCGTCGCCGTCGCCGTCGCCGTCGCCGTGGCCGTCGCCGCCGCCGTCGCCGTCGCCGTCGCCGTCGCCGTCGCCGTCGCCAGGTGCCCACCCAGGAAAATGGTGGCCCCCAAGAAAGCCCATGGTGACCCCGACGCCTTTGATGGCCCGAAGACAGCCGATGGTGACCCCAAGACAGCCTATGACGGCCCCAAGACAGCCCATGGTGGCCCCAAGACAGCCTGTGGTGGCCCGAAGACAGCAGCCAGTTGGTCACATATTGGGGCAAATGTTGGCGCTGAGGCAGGCTGATGTTGGAACAGATTCTTCCTCGGATGAAGGGTCTTGGTCAGACCCCCCTAAGAGCAATACCATTTTCCTCACTACCACGGGGGCGCGTCTGCGGGCCGAGGCTGAGGCTGAGGCTGAGGCTGGGATCCGTCACCGTCGCCGTCGCCGTCTGCGTCGCCGTCTGCGTCGACGTCGCCGTCGCCGTCGCCGCCGCCGTCGCCGTCGCCGTCGCCGTCGCCGTCTTGCGGGTCGGGCCGAAGGCCTAAAGAGAATACATAACAACAGGGCCCTGGGAGGCCCCCCCAAGATCCCCAGATTGGTCGGGCGGCTCGGGCCAAAGGCCTAAAGAGAATACATAAAAACCATTGGGCCCTGGGAGGCCCCCCCCCAAGATCCCCAGACAGGTCTTGCGGCTCAGGCCGAAGGCCTACAGAGAATACATAACAACAGGGCCCTGGGAGGCCCCCCCAAGATCCCCAGATAGGTCTGGCGGCTCGGGCCAAAGGCCTAAAGAGAATACATAGAAACCATTGGGCCCTGGGAGGCCCCCCCCCCAAGATCCCCAGACAGGTCTTGCGGCTCGGGCCGAAGGCCTAAAGAGAATACATAAAAACCATTGGAACAGATTCTTCCTCGGATGAAGCGTCTTGGTCAGACCCCCCTAAGAGCAATACCATTTTCCTCACAACCACGGGGGCGCGTCTCCGTCGCCGTCGCCGTCGCCGTCGCCGTCGCCGTCGCCGCCGTCGCCGTCGCCGTCGCCGCCGTCGCCGTCACCCTCGCCGTCGCCGTCTGCGTCGACGTCGCCGTCTGGCGGCCCGGGCCAAAGGCCTAAAGAGAATACATAAAAACCATTGGAACAGATTCTTCCTCGGATGAAGCGTCTTGGTCAGACCCCCCTAAGAGCAATACCATTTTCTTCACTACCACGGGGGCGCGTCTGCGGGCCGAGGCTGAGGCTGAGAGCTGAGGCTGGGATCCGTCACCGTCGCCGTCGCCGTCGCCGTCGCCGCCGTCGCCGTCACCCTCGCGTCGCCGTCTGCGTCGCCGTCGCCGTCGCCGTCGCCGTGGCCGTCGCCGCCGCCGTCGCCGTCGCCGTCGCCGTCGCCGTCGCCGTCGCCAGGTGCCCACCCAGAAAATGGTGGCCCCCAAGAAAGCCCATGGTGACCCCGACGCCTTTGATGGCCCGAAGACAGCCGATGGTGACCCCAAGACAGCCTATGACGGCCCCAAGACAGCCCATGGTGGCCCCAAGACAGCCTGTGGTGGCCCGAAGACAGCAGCCAGTCGGTCACATTATTGGGGCAAATGTTGGCGCTGAGGCAGGCTGATGTTGGAACAGATTCTTCCTCGGATGAAGGGTCTTGGTCAGACCCCCCTAAGAGCAATACCATTTTCCTCACTACCACGGGGGCGCGTCTGCGGGCCGAGGCGGAGGCTGAGGCTGAGGCTGGGATCCGTCACCGTCGCCGTCGCCGTCTGCGTCGCCGTCTGCGTCGACGTCGCCGTCGCCGTCGCCGTCGCCGTCGCCGTCGCCGTCGCCGTCGCCGTCTTGCGGGTCGGGCCGAAGGCCTAAAGAGAATACATAACAACAGGGCCCTGGGAGGCCCCCCCAAGATCCCCAGATAGGTCGGGCGGCTCGGGCCAAAGGCCTAAAGAGAATACATAAAAACCATTGGGCCCTGGGAGGCCCCCCCCCAAGATCCCCAGACAGGTCTTGCGGCTCAGGCCGAAGGCGGCGGCCGCCTGTCAGGTACGTCGGCGGGCCGAAGGCCTGTCATTGGCAAATACAGAGCCTCCGGCAGTATACTCAGTGCCGAATGTAAGTATCTGGCCGTCATCACCCACTCGCATCGGAAGCGCATGAGTATGGAACTTCAGATCCCACGACGTCTCCACGATACCAACAGAGCCCGACCACTTCCAGGACATGAGATACTCGATCATGCCCACGAAATTCTTCATACTGTCCAGGTGTTTGAACGTCCGAGGGAGTAATTGTGCAGCGTATACATGTGGCAGCACAGTCAGTGAATGCTGGCCCCAATGCCCGTCCGTCAGCTCGTACCAGTACCTGCAGGCGACCACTTGCGTAGGTTCATACCTTTGATTATGTCGGCCGCCGCGGAAATGAACGCAGTGGTTGAAGGAGTCATACTCCCTGCCACGGTGCCATACCAAGAAACTCTCCGATACGGGAATCCCTGCGACCAGCTGCTCCCTCTTCTCCTGCAGATAAAAGCCATACATCCTGGAGGAAAAGTTGCCTTGCCGCCCGTCATAGTTCACCATGGCTGCCGGCTGCGGTGGATACAGCAATACATGAGAGTAGGACCGCTCAAATTCCGACAGTTGCGCCAAACGGATCGCCACTTCCGGCAAGCACGGGCTGCTCTTGCTGAGCAAGCGATACGCGGTCAGCCAGGAGCTGTTTGCATTCTTCTGCACATACTCGCCGAGCCCGACGTCGACGGCATCATGGTCCTTCGCCACATACCCAGAAATGTAGTTCAGACGGCCGTTGCCTATCTGAACATCTATCTCGGCGCAGAATACCAGCGAGAGGAACTTGACGAATGCCGACACCACAGCCGTCCCAGTGCGCCCCTGGAGATACTGCAACAGCCCAAAGCATACAACCCACGCGCAGATGTGCCAGTGCGGGGTGCCACGGCCTTGGTACTCGGTCTTCATACACCACTCGTAAACGATGAAGTATCTGTGGCCCCAGCGGTTCGCCAAGAACAACCAGATACAGCGAACCAGGTAGTACATATGGAGTGACATGATATAGGCACCAGCAAAAATACAGCTCAGGTACGGCTCCATGAAATACGGCCTCGGGAACTTCCACTCCGCGGGGGCGATGGTGATGAACAGATTCGGAAACGCGCACAGCCATACCTGTCCCCGGAGATTCCGGCAGTGTTGATACAGGGCCTCGTAATTCTTCTCGTCGTAGCAGCGCACGAGCATGATACGCACCAGATCAGCGAGGGAGTCTTGCACGATCTCCCAATACCCCGCAGAGGCCTGCGAATCTCGAGCCATAACGTCCCCCGTGACGCCGAGGCTCTTGGCACGGACTTGTGCATTGAAATACTTGTTGGCCAAATGCTTCTCGCACAGGAAAAACGGCAGGTCCCGCTGCTCGCCATATACGCGGGCACTGGACAGCACCTTCCGAGTCCAAGACAGGCCGATGGATACCACACGATTCGTGCTATCCTGGGTCTGGGCATAGTAGTGCTCCATTATACCCGTATCAGTGAAGTCCGTAGTCGGGTACAAGACGGGATACATGGCACACTCGATACCCTTCTGGACAACAAAGAGGTCGTAGGAGGACAGATTCAAGGAGCTGCGGTTCTCGATACGGATCCTCTGGGGAGTCAAAAAGCCACTGTCATACTTGTTATGTGCCCTATTTCAATTAATAATTGTTGATTGTATTGTTTTTGTTATTTTGTTTGCCAGCCTTTTTTTTTTGTTTTTGTATTTTATGGTTTGTTGTTTTTTTTGTTGGTCAACCTCGTGGTCGTCGACGTCGCCGTCGCTCTCGTCGTCGTCGTCGTCGTCGTCGTCGTCGTCGTCGTCGTCGGCGTCGACCTCGTGGTCGTCGACGTCGCCGTCGCTCTCGTCGTCGTCGTCGTCGTCGTCGTCGTCGTCGTCGTCGTCGTCGTCGTCGTCGTCGTCCGTCGTCGTCGCCGTCGCTCTCGTCGTCGTCGTCGTCGTCGTCGTCGTCGTCGTCGGAGGAGGATCCTCTGTTCCGTCAGAAAGGCGCGGTAATACTTGCTGTGCTCCCTCAAGAAATGAAATGCAGCCTTGCACCGATCGGTAGGCATACTGGCTTCGCAGACGAGGTCCTTCTTGAAGTACGCGCGCGAGAGGCCCACCTTCTTCCAGTTGAACTGGTGCGCAGCGCCATACCTCTCTTGCTGAACTGAGGTCCTCAAGACAACGATGCTCAGAGCACGACGCTCGTCGACGGTCATCTCGTGCATGCAGGGTCCAGTGCTGTGGTCCAGCGAGAACTGCCCAAACGAATATCGAGGCCAGGCGATGCACTCCTTTGCCTCGTAGCCCGACTTGGTCGCCAAGGGGATCCTATACAGCTCCGACGTCTTTGCAACCTTGAGGGCCTTCCCGTGGTTCTGCATACGGCGGTTGAACTTCTCGAGAGGAGTCTCTTTACCAGAACAGCACGGGCATGTGGCAACCACAGGCGTGTACACGCCTGGCTTATACCACCATCTCGAGGATATACCAACTTGGCCACAGGCGTGCACCACCGGGTCCTGCGGTACTTGCCGACGATACGCCGCCAGCATGTCTGGTTGTTCCGACGTGCTACGATCCTGATATACACGGTTCGAGAAATACTCGTCATTGAAGAAGAACGAACCGCAGGCCTCGCAAGCGGACCAACTCCCGTAGCACACCCAGAACGCAAAGTCTGTCAGATGATACTTCTTCTGGTAGGTGGCTTGGATACTGGTGAGTAATGACATGGACCAAGACTGTCGCTGAAATACCTCCTGGCACTTTAACATGACATACGCAGCAACAAGACAAGCGTCCGCCGCCATTTTCGGGAATACGATGCAACGGTCAGCTGACGCCACGCTGCGAGCTCTCGCATACCAGCCTTGCTCTTTGTCGGAGATACACGCGTGCGCAGTCTTCGGCAGCACCTGGCCCTGGAAAGTCTTCTCGTAGGCCTCCACCGCAGGACCTGGCACCACATCTTTGTATACGAAGGCATCTGGATACTCGAGTGCCAACCTGGCATGCCGTTCGTGTTCACCAAAAAATACCGACAGATTGTGCAAAGGCACAAACTCTTCCGCCACGCCCAAGCGCTGACATAAGGATACACGCGCAGCCTCCAAGCCAGAGCTGTCCCGGGCGCGACAGCCAACCGCCCATTTGTGGCCGAGCTTGCTGTCCAGAGAAACCAAGGAATACAAGAACTCCCACTCCTGTTGCTCTAGGTGGTCGCTGGTCCAGTATTCGCCACGTTGCTCGCGATAGCGACGATGCGCTACGAGCCGCTGCGTGGTCCTGCAATCCACGAGATACTGCGCCAGCAACTGCTGTTTCACCTCCTCGGCCGAGACGCCCTTCTGCAGCTGCTCCAGGACAAACTCCCCGCATACGTGGCGATGTATGTCCTGAGCATTCTCCAGCAGTGCCAGCTGCTGGGAGGGCGCCTTCAGCCACTTCTCCAGGTTTGAACGATCTGCAAATGCCCCGGTCTTCGCGCGATACTTGTCCACCAGCGCTCGCCCCCTCAAGCCTTCAACGTAATGCCAGTACTGGAGGTCCCTGCGCGACAACGCGTAGACGGCGCAATTGCCATGTTTGGCAGCGTCTCCGAGTCGATACGTGCCGAGCCACTGTTGACAGGCAGTATAACCCGCCTCATACCCCCAGGCCTTCAGACGCACCTGCATATTCCGGTAATGGAGGTCAAGGCCCAGGTCGGAGACCTCCTCTCGATACCGCTTGCCGCATGCCGCCTCTACAGCATCCCCCGTCAGCAGCTTTATACAAACCACATCTGTGGAGGAAGAAGCTGCCGTGGCCTGCTGCTTCGATACGGGCTCCTCCCAGTCGACCGCGGCAGGCCGTTTGGCCACGCGGGCAGCTCCGGCGGCGGCTGGCCGTTTCAATACCCCGCCTGCGACCTGTGCCGCCGGGCGCTTCAATACACGCTTGGTGACGGCCTGGGCGGATGAAGCCGCCGCCTGCACTGAAGCGCCCACCGACGCATACACATCGCACCACTTTCTCAACACTGAGCGGGACACCAAGACAGCTTTCCGTCGCATACGCAACACGGTATGCAACGTGTGGTACTTCAGCCCTGGATATACAGCGCGCATGTGGTCACCAAGTGCCGCGTTGAGCTTTTCGGCCGTGTCATACTGCAAAGGTCCAGAGTCAGGGTGATACTTCACGTACCATTGCCTCAAAACCATACCGCTGACAGCGACGGGAGGATCGCTCTCCGAGAGAAGCTGCGAGAGGACCTCCGCAGCGGCCTCGTCGGCGAAGCTCTCCCGATACTGATTGAGTCGAAGACGCTCGCCCATACATTCCTCCACAGCTTGGGCAGTGTTCAATGCCCCCTTGGCGCCCCACTCCGTGCTGAGCCACTTCTGGCATGCCCTGGCGTTAGCAGATACAGATAAATGTCCCAGGAGCCACTGCTTCAAGACGGCCCCGTCAGTGGTCCCCTCGGGCATGTCTTTGCGAATACGTTCTCCATACCAGGTCTCCAAGTGGCCAGCGTTCTGCACTTGGACAAGCGTGTCTTTGGATGAATACTGCAGTAGCCACGCCGTTGCGACCCTATCTGGCACATACAGTGGTGGATCCAACTGTCGGAGCGCCCGGCATAATTTGAAAGCGGTATTATACTCAATGCCCAGGTGGCGGATGGCAGAGCCGTGCTGCTCCTCCAGCTCCTTGGCGCTAGAAATACTGACCGTGCCAGTCACAACCCGATACTTGGCCCACCAAGTCTTGCACGCCTGGTGACTAGCATTGATACCCTTTGCCCGGAGCGCCTGATGCAAATAATACGCACTCTCGCAGTCGGCCAAGGGAGGCCGCGACAGCTCAGGGCCATACTGCTCGTGAAGGTCTTTCGCCGTCAAAGCCATGATCCAAGAACACAGGCGATACCTTGATCCGAGATGGCTACGGATATGTGCGTCAGCAGTCGGGGGCCTTCCTGGGGCCGCTTGGGGTCCTCTTGGGGAAGGGGGGAAGCCTCCTGGCGCGGTTTGGGGTCCACTTGAGAGCCTTTGGGGGGCTCCTTGGAACCATCTTGGGGCCTCTTGGGGGCTTATTGGACCCTCACGGCGGACTCTTGGGGCCTCTAGAACGCCTCCTGGGGCCATCTTGGGGGTCTCTTGGAGCCACCTTGGAGCCTCTCTGGAACCTCTTGGGGGCCTCTTGGAGTCCTCTTGAAGCCTCTTGGGACCATCTTGGGCGCCTCTTTGGGCCTCATGGACGCCTCTTGGGGCCATCTTGCGCGCCTGTTGGGGCCATCTTGGGTTTTAAAGATTCATCAAGAGACCGCGAATGGATTTCGAGATTTTTCGGATGAGAAAGTAGTGCGTTTTCATATGTTTTCTGAACATCGCATCTTGAAATTATTGAAAACCCATTGTGTTTGGCAGGATTTCGACATGCGCGCGCGGCGGCCGCGCGCATGCGCACTTCGTCTCATTTTTTGCAAGGGATGGTGGCCCTCGCAGGCGCGCAACCGTTGTTGGAGAAGTTCAAAGCACCTGAAGAAGTAGCACGCAAAGACCCTTTTGACAGAAATGTTTAAAAAGTGGTGTGTTTCCTATGAATCCGCAAGAGCGCGCGGAAGGACATTTTGACAATTTTTTCTTAAAAAACCATTGGGTTTTTGATGTTTTTATGTTAAAATCGCTACGAAACCTAAGGTTTTGGAAGGATTTCGTCTTGCGAGCGCGAATGTCCACTTTACCTTATTTTTTGCAAGGGATTCTTGAAATTTGATCAACTAAGAACAAGAATTTTCATTTTCTATTGTTTTTTGCAAGGGAAAACGAGCGTCAACAAAAAACCGGATCCGGGGGTAATCCACTTTTCTGAAGCTTTCGCAGAAAAATGATGAAAATGTAGCTGCGGCCTAGGTTTTGGGCGGGGGGCGTGCACCAGGGGGTCCAACAATAATAATTCTTTAGAAGTAATAGTGTTCAACAACAACAACCACACGAATCCGCACCGCGGAATCTCACTTCAGCCACGCACCCAGGGACAATGAATGACCGTTCGGCCCCCTCACTCTGATAAAAAAAAGTGGGGGGACGATTTTTAGATTTTTGTTCCTATTCTTGAGCATGTTTTGAATATGTTGTATCGTCCGTCCAAAATCCGCCTGTAAGAGGACATGCCCGACCTAAGCTTCGAGGCAGATGGCCACCTCATTCATCACACGGGGGGTAGGCGGCCGAACCGGCCGCCGGAATTTGGACCCGCGAGTGCCGGTCGCGCAGCGTCCTTGCCCAGGGTTGCCTGGACCATCTGTCCAGGACGCGCAGACTCGCAGGACACGGGCGTTCGGCGCTGATCTGCACCCGTGCTCCAAGTGCGGGCGCCATCCGAGGCGGCAGGCCAACAACATGGCTTCGCGGTTCTCCGACGAGCCTCGGAGTGGGACGGGCGCGGTTGCTCGAGCTGTTCTGTCGGGGAAGCGGTCCCGCAAGCATTGCAGGAGGTGGGTGTGGCACTCCCCCGCCTGCTGGTCTCCACCTGCGCGCAGGCAGCCTGCTCGCCGGGAGGGGTCAATCAGCTCGCCCGAGGCTCCAGGCGCTCCCTGGTCCAGGAAGAGGAGGCGTTGAGGGAGGCGACGAGGAGAATGATGTTGAACATGTTTTTTCCAAGACGAGCCCTAACGACAGTGCTGCATGGAGGAGCAAAATCATATGCACAGGCCGTCTCCCGGCCGTCCGGCCGAGGACTTGCTTTGCGCTGAAGGGTCCATTAAGAAGTGGACAGTGCGACTCTTCACGATATCGCTTAGCATTTGGTTGAGCACGCGCATGATACCAAACATGGATCGCCGCACAATGGCTGTGTGACCTGGTTGAATCGGGTCGAACAGCGCTTCACCGTGAAATGTCTGACCTGCCGCGGAACCCAAACATTCACGATTGCCGGCAGCTGGGCGGAACAACACCGAAAATTAGGGAGGAGCAATTCCTGCAGCAACTTTGCAGAGCCATCCCGTAGCACCATATCTTTGTACATACATAAATGAGCAAGATTATGATCTCGCAGAGCTGTCTCTGCCCACAAGCCGTCTCGCAGTAGTCTTTTCGATACCTCATCCTTCTCGTCATTCTCCCTCGTCGTTCGAGTGGATGAACCGCGAAGGAGGAGGACGAGTCGCGCAGGAGGGACAATTCAGAAGGAGGAGTCGATGATGAGAATGAGGCGGATCCGAGGAGGAAGAGGAGGATCCGAGAACGAGCAGGAGGACGAGAAGGACCAGGAGGAGGGGGAGGAGGAGGAGAGGCAGGTATAATCAGACGAAGAGGTAAAGGAGGAGTGGCGAGGAGGAGGAGGACGATAAGGAGGTTGTGGCGAGGAGCAGAAGGAGGGCGACGACGCTGGCGAGTAGGGAGGGAAAGAGGAGGCAGAGCCTAAGCAGGAGGAGGAGGTGACCAAGGAGAACAACGAGGAGGACAAGCAGGAGGATAAGGGACCGAGGGAGGAATGGCGAGGAGGAGGAGGAGGAGGAGGAGGAGGAGATTCAGACGCCACGATCATCCGATCTAGGTCCGCGTAACGTCCAAAAAAAGGGAGAAGGAGGAGGAGGAGGGGGAGGCCGCTGCTGCAAGCCGCGCAGGCCGCAGCCTCACGTCGAAGGCCCAGGACCTGGCCGCTGGCCGCTTCCTCCGCCTCCGCCGCTGCCGCCGCGTCCCGCCTCCGCGCACTCGCCCCCCCCAGGATTGACCAGTCATTCGATTTTGACCAGGGGCGTCCAAGAGGGAGGTTGAGGACTACGGGGGGGATATCTGGGCTGGTGCCATGGCATCTCCCAGATTTCAGGACCCCCTCTTCTTCTTATTATCATTATTATTATTATTCTTCTCCTAGCATCTCCCTGACTTCATCGCCCCCTCTTCTTTTGTCAGCGCGTTTCAAAGGAGGACTGGTACCGATACCACCTTCCCTTCCTTTTCGCCACGGCTGAATCCCTTTCGAAATAGCGTCCCCGGAGAGGTCCAGGGAGTATCGGTACTTCTTGTGCCCCCATGGGAAGATGATCTCATGGCCATGGACATGGCACCTCCAGGCCTCATGGCCTCCTCTTCTGCCAAAGCGTCCCATGACCCCCCTCGGGTCACGATGCGCCTCCGCCCCCCTGTTTGCCTGGCCCCCCTCTGCGGCGCACCCGATCGGCAATGAAATCCGAAGCCTGCCACCGCCCATCAACAAATGAGGTCAGTCGATGGGCGGCGGGGGGGCAGGGTTCGGAATTCGTGGCACGCGTGGCGAGATGCGAACCTTTCCCGTCGCCTCCCGTCGGTGCAGGAGAACGGATGGGGTTGGCGGGGGCAGAGTTCGGAGGTCGCCACCTGCCCAGGCCTGGCCCGTGGAGTCTGAGGGCAGGTCTCTGAGGGCAGCCGTGCAGGAGGAGCGGATGGGGTCAGGTGGTTCAGACTTCCAGGGTGCCTGGCGTCCTCGTCGCCCTCCTCCTCCTCCTCCTCCTCCTCCTCCTCCTCCTCCTCCTCCTCCCTCTCCCCCTCCTCCTCCTCCTCCTCCTCCTACCTCCCCCTCCCCCTCCCCTCCCCCTCCCCCTCCCCCTTCCCTCCTCCCTTTCCTCCTCCCGCTCCTCCTCTCTCCTCCCTCCTGGGGGGGGGCCGGGGGGGATAGGCTACCCTGCTGCATGGGGTGCCTGGCGTCCTCGTCGCCCTCCTCCAGAAGGAGAATCGTGAGGGAGAGGCATCGTTGGTCAAGGACACGCTAGCGCTGGCAACGAGCGCGTGAGCGTATCACTCCCTCGTTCCTGTTCCACCAGCTAGTGCTACGTCAAGAGTCCCACGCCGATGCGCTTGCCACGAGGGCGTGCCATTGATCTTGTTTTTGCCCCCCCTCTTTTGGAGGAGCAGCGGAACAGGGACGTACACGTACATGAGTCCACGTTGGTTTCGAACGTATTCAGCATCGCGAGGCCAGTCTCGCGGATTGGGTGGGCATATTCACTTATGTGGTTGGGCGCGCACGTCCTCTGTGGGGCCCCTCTGGAGGAGGAGCAGGGGAGAGATGCGCAAGTCCCCCAGCGCCCACTCCGTCTGTCGTTGTCAGGCGTCGTGGCCCCGCCAGTAAGTGTGAGGAGGCCAAGGAGGCTGGTCGAGCCGAGGTGAGAGCAAAGGCGATTGAGGAGACCAGCAAACCCAATCCCCAGAGGATCGTTGCGTCTGGGCTCACTCTTTCGCTCTATCCTGAAAAGCTCGAGCACACGATCCGCCGACGCCTCTCTGCTTGGCAAATTCCCACCACCAACCGACCTTTCTTAACGATGAGCCTTCCTCAAGGCTGAGCTGGCCAAAACGCGTCCGTCCTGGCGCTGGGCTGCTGTCAAGTCGATGGCGGGAGGCCGGACCGCGAGTGCCAGGATGCAGGTGCCCCCTCTTTCCAGAGGTTATATTTTTGGACGCGGTGGTCCTGACTCGATCCAGGCCTACTTCAGATGCCCTCGGCTGCGTCACCGTGTCGTTCTCAGCTGGATGCGCCTCGATTTCCCGTCGGACCCCATCCTCCGG
The DNA here is from genome assembly GCA_963575745.1 of Prorocentrum cordatum. Lineage (NCBI taxonomy): Eukaryota > Dinophyceae > Prorocentrales > Prorocentraceae > Prorocentrum > Prorocentrum cordatum. Next base: position 86,179 of record CAUYUJ010020627.1, on the reverse strand, counting down.
ATCGGCCTTGGTCGGGCTGAAGAGTACAGGCAATGCGCTTTGTAAGGACGCGCGCCTTCATCTAGGATGCCATTGTGTCCTTGCCTCTGCGGCTTGTCGCCCGCCGCCCAAAAATTACCAACGGTGCGCTGGGGGTGGGGGCGCCATGCGCTGCAGGCTCCCGGGGCGTGGCAGGAGTGGCATTTCCTCGACGCCACAGGGGGTGCGCTGGCGTTGCAGGCTCGCAAAGCATGGCAGGCGTGGTGTTCCCTGGACGCCACAAGGGGGTGCGCTGGGGGTGGGGGCGCTATACGCTGCAGGCTCGCAAGGCACGGCGGGCGTGGCATTTCCTCGACGGGCGTCTCATGGGGGTGCGCTGGGGGTGGGGGCGCCATGCCTTGCAGGCTCGCTTGGCATGGCATGCGTGGGATTTCCTCGACGCCACAAGGGGTGCGCAAGGGGTTGGGGCGCTATCCGCCGTGGTCGTCCACCGCACAACAGGCGTGGCACTTTCTCGACCACCTAGCATCATCCACGTATGTTGCACGTCAGCTATTCTAAAGACAAGCGTTAAAACGAAGTATGTGGGGTTCCTCAGCAGCGTAATTGAGGGATGTTGGCATGCGCGCGCGCGACGACGTGCGCGTGCACATGTCGTACAACTTGTTGCACATGATTTCTGAAGTCCAGCGTTTTTTATATACACGAGAGCGCGCGCATAGCATTTTGTGCAGAGGATGGTGGGGGAAAATATTGGCCAAGCTGGGATGGTGCGAGTTCATATTTTAGATGGACCGGGGCAAAATTATGTGAACATTGTCATTCGCAAATGGTGACCTGTTCACCCCACGGGGGGGAGATCCTAATTCTCATTTAGAGAGGAGAATTTCCGTGGTTGAATATTCGCGGAGCAATGTGCGTGGTGCAATGATTTTCTGTCCGCAGTGACTTGTCAAGTCCAATGCTCGTGTAATAATCCCACCCACCCACCGACAATCTGAACTTTACAAAACCCATGAGGTGGCAATGGTTATGCTTGCTTGGCGCTGGACAGCGCATCGCTGCGGCCGCACCATCGCGCGCAGGCTCTCGCGGAGATCGGCCAGCTAGTCTGGCTGGACCGACGCGGCCGCGCAGGCGCTGACCGCTGGGGACCTGCCAGCGCGTGACACATGCCGCGCTGACGCGCAGGCGCTTCAGTGCGAGTCGGTGATCCGGGCGGGCGCAGCCATGGCGACGTCGACAACGGTAGACACGACGATGATTGCAGCGGTGCTGGTGACGACGATGACGATGACGACGGCAAGACAAAAAAAAAACGACAACGTTCTGCAAGGATCTCGACATGTTCGCGCGGCCGACGAGCGCGAGTGGCCCGCATGTTTTTTCAGGGGTCGCCCCCTGCCCCCCCCGCATGGTCGCATTCGATGGAAATGTTGGAGACCCCATGGTTTTCGTACAAATTCGCATAAGCGCGCAGATTTGCTTATGAAAACAAAAATTGCAAAACCGGTTGCGTGCTTGTAGATGTGTACGGGATTGCCGTTTTTGAAGTTCCTACGGCACCTGAATGTGTTGAATGATTGTGGGGTGCGCGCGCGACGATTCGCGTGTGTGCAGTTTGTTTTTTTTCCAGGTTAGGGGTTTTTGAACATGGGTGATTTGTGGTAAACGTTTGTGCGCGCATAGTGACTTTAACAGAGGATGGTGTCGGGGGTCGATACTTGCACGGTTGGCATGGCATTTGGTCAGAATCAAATTGAACGATGCGGCGAAACATGGAAATCGCACATCCCCAACGCGGGGGGATCATCCTGGGGACGACGGGCCGGTAGACCTGGGCCCGGCACAGAAACGGAAAGACGGCTTCATAAACAGAAACCGAAATTATTCACACCACCGTTCGTATTGGGAGCCTTGGCGTTGAAAGCTTGTTATGTCACCCCGCGCTTTTGGGAGCCTTGGTGTTCAGAGATTGTTGCGTTGCCTCCCGTTCCTGAGCCTTGGCTGGGCCTTGGTGTCAGAAACTTGTTACGTCACCGCTCCCTGCTGGGAGCCTTGGTCTGATCAGCTTGTTTACGTCACCGTTCGCCCGTTCGCTCTGGGGAGCCTTGGTGTGAAGAGCTTTTTGCGTTACCGATCGCCTTTTTTGGGGCTTCTCTGGGCCTTCTTGGGAGTCCTATTGCGGCCCTTTTCGAGCCCCTTTGGGGGCCTCTTGGGGGCCTCTTGGGGCTTCTTGGGGGGCTCTTGGGGCCTCCTGGGGGCTTCTCGGGGCGAAAGGCTAAACTTTTCGGTTCGTGGTCTCCCTCTTGGGGCTGTCTAGGGGCCCTCTGGGGCCGTCTTGGGCGCCTCTTGGGCCGTCTTGGGGCCCTCCTGGGTCGGTTTGGGCGCCTCTTGGGGGCCTCTTGGGCCGTCTGGGGGCGGTCTTTGGGGCTTCTTGGGCAGTCGTCAACGCCGCGAACGCTGAAAAGCCGTGTATAGTAAAAATGCACATTTCCCGAAAGGAAACTCATTATTTTTGGCCTCCTGGTGGCCTCCTGGGACGCCTCGTGGGGGCCTCTTGGGGCTACTTGGGGGGCTCTTGGGGCCTCCTCAGAGCGTCTTGGGGCGAAAGGCTAGACTTTTCGGTTCGTGGTCGCCCTCTTGGGGCCGTCTAGGGGCCCTCTGGGGCCGTCTTGGGCGCCTCTTGGGCCGTCTGGGGGCTCTTGATGCCCCAAGAGCCCATCGGAAACGAAAAGGCGCCCAGGCCAAACACATTGGTTTTCCGTAGGTTTTGAAGCCATGTTGGCCTCTTGGGGGTCCTTGGGAGCCTCTTGGGCCCTCTTGGGGCGGTCTTGGTGGCCTCTTGGGCCGTCGTCAACGCCGCGACATCGAAAAACCGTATATGCTAAAAATGCACGTTTTCCAACAAGGACCATCCATGATTTTGGCCTCTTGGGGCCCTCTTGGGGCGTCCCTTGGGCGCCTCTTGGGGGCCTCTTGGAGGCCTTTTGGGCAGTCTTGGGCTGTCTTGGGCGGTTTTGGGCTCTTCTGGGATGGAAAGGGAAGAAGCCAGAAACACATACAACAAGCCGAATTGCAAAAAACTGCCACTAGACCACTGCACTCCCCCTTTCCCCCCCCCCCTCCCCTGGACCCCCTCCCCCCCCCTTAAGGGCTTCGCCCACACCACAACGTCATCACTCGTACCTCGCTCTTTCCGCTATCCCAATTCGTTGTTCGAGAAATATTGCATGTGGCGCATTTTGTTTGGTGCAGTTGTGCGAGGCCGCGATGGGGCGGCGACGGCGAAGCACAGCCGCCATACGGACAATCAGGCCCAAACGACGGGCGGCGACGGAACGGCGACGGCGACAACATAACCGCCAGACCAGCCCGCAGGCCCATGTCCCGGAAAAGGAACAAGAACCCCTCAGCGCAAGCACTTCTTGGGGAATAGTCATAAACAGGCATGGGGCACACACGCATACACATAATTGAATACTTATATGCGTACCTGCATAAATGTATATATATACATATATATATGTACATATCCATATATGTGTGTATGGAATCGATCGGGGTCAAATTGGAATCAGCTGGATGCGGGATCCGCTGCACCCCAATAATGTCTGCATCTTATATCCAGAGGAGTCTGGTTGGAATCAGCTGGATCTGGGATCTGCTCAATGCTAATTCGATGTTTTAGTGCATTCCAATGGAAAACCTATTGGAATCAGCTGGACCTGGGATAGGCCCAATTCGAATTTGATTTCATTCGATTCCAATAGGAATCGATTTGGAGACAGCTGTAATCTGGGATCTGCTCCAGTCCAGTCCAATTAAATCCTGATTCGATTCCAGTTGGGGTCCACATGGAAAAAGCTGGGTCTGGGATCTGCTCAATTCCGATAAGATTCCATGTGGATTTCAATTGGGCTATATTTGTAATCAGTTGGGTTTGGGATCTGCTCACTTCGAGCCCGAGTCTAATTAGATTCCAGTATAGGTCCCAATTGGACTCAGATGAATCTGGGATGCGCCCAATTCCAGTTACTGTTAAATGAAATTTCAATGGGGATCGAGTTAGAATCAGCTGTATCTGGGATATGCCCCCCTCTCTCTCTGTCTGTCTGCTTGCTTTCATTTGGAAATTTGGGATTCCTGGGATGAGAAATGAGGAAACCATGTTGGTGCGTTTCCTCCCTCCAGCGGAAATCAAGCCCGGGAACTTTCCCGGGACATCCATCCCCCAGAACCCCAACAATCCACCAGCAACCACATGACAGCACATGGTTTCCCCAACCTGTGAGAAATGAGGGACAGAAAGAGAGAGAGAGAGAGAGAGAGTTAGAGACAGAGAGAGAGAGAGAAACGAAAGAGAGAGATGAATATATATATATATGTGTATGCAAGACTGCAGTGGCGCTTCGCGCCATGCACCTTGGTCCGTGAAGCTTGGTATGCTGGCGGAAAAGCAGGCAGGTCAAGCCGACAATTTAGCGATAACTCCTGGCTGCCTTTTCTGGCATCGCCGCTATAATAATGTTATTCGTTATCCTTCCTCCATGTTTCTGTTTCCTTATTTTCGCCATGCCCTGCGCATTCTCCCCATCCTCCTCAGCTCTTTTTTGCGGAGGCTCCTCCTTGGAGAGCCTCTAGGGGCCTCACAAAAGTTGTTTCAGGCGTTCTTAAAGCCTTCTGGAGACCTCCTGGACGTATTCTGCGGGCCTCCGGGGGCTTCCTCGGGCCACCCTGCCTCCAACCGCGGTCTCCCTGAACGACCGAATCACGATTTGGAATTCTTCGGAGGGTGTCTTTGGGCCATCTTGGGCCGCCATGGGGCTCTCTGAGGGCCATCTTGGACCCGTGTTGTGCCGTTTTGGGGCTCTCTTGGACTGCCTGGAAGCCCTTTCGGATGGTTGTGGGGCGATTGTGGAGCCTCCCAGGCGGCTTCGGACGCCCAGAAGACCGCCGTCTTGGAGCGTCGGGAAGCCGAAAAGAGGAGGAACCCTAAAATTCACCAAAAACCAATAGAAAATCAATGATTTTTGCCTCGGGGGGCCTTCTTGGGAGTGCTCTTGGAGGCCTCTTTGGGGCCGTCCTGGAGGCCTCTTGGGCCATCTTGAGGTCACGTCGGTCACTCTTGGAGCGCTCTTGTGCTGTCTTGGGGGTCTCTGGGACGTCTCCGATGACCCCCCTGATCGCCCTAGGTGTTCTGGGAAGGCTTGGCAAAGCGCCATGTGAGGCCCGGGGGCCGCTTCGAGGCCCGTCTGGAAGGTCCCAAAGGCCCAGATCCCGGGAGTCCGGTTTTTTGGGGGGGGATGGGTTTTCCCCCCGCCCGGGCTTATAAAAACATAGGAAGAGGAATATATATGAAGGGAGAGAGAGAGAGAGAGAGAGAGAGAGAGAGGGAGAGGCTGGGACAGAGATATATAGAGAGAGACACACAGAGAGATACAGAGAGAAAGAGAGAGAGAGAGAGAGAGACACTACCATGAGAAAGACGAGAGAGAGAGAGAGAGAAAGACGAGGGGGAGGAGGAGGACAGGAAGAACACCACCGTCGAAAGTGAATGCTGATAAGAATGGGTGTTGGGAGGGTTGCCCATATATATATATATATACATGTGCATGTATGTAGCATATACGTCTTACATGCCTACCCGCTTGAGGGAACGCGGCGCTGTAGGAACAGCCTCAGGCAGTGCATTGTGCAAGCGACGGGCCAAAATAAGTAAGTTCAACAGGGGCCGACGTCAAGTCTTGCAAGTCTTGCTGAGGTGATGCAGGTGGAGTGGTTGTACTACAAACCGGGCAGTTGCGCTCGAACTGCCCAGACGCGGGCAACCAAAGTGAGCCGAGCTATGGCCAGCTCTGCAGGCGAGGAGGGATGAGGCGTAGGGCGGCGGAGGCATGGCAAGACGAGTTGAAGAGCTCGCCCGAGGCAGGGCGAGGAGCGCTGGACACGTCACTTCGACCGCAAAGGGCGGCAACGAATGTAGCGATGCCCCATCAATGCAGTTGTCTTTTTTTCCTGGGAGGCGCCCCGGCAATCCGCAAGAAACCTGAGGGCACATTACTTCGGGACCTGCCTCGCGACCCACACGCAGCCCGTCCGGCGGCCCACCAACGACCCGCCTCGTGATTCGAGCCCGCGGCGACCCACGCGCCTCGACTCTTGGCCGCAACTCGGGGGCAGGGTCTCGGTGCCACTCGCGCAGCCCCCCGCGGTTGCGGATCAGAGAGCAAGGCGACTCGGCTCTTGGTCGGCGCGAGTCGTCGTCATGCCGCGCGGGCGGGGCTCGGTCAGCTCAGAAACATCCGATAGTTTTCAAGAGCCCCCCCTCCCTGTCGCACAAGCCCACTTGGCGTGTCGCCAAGTTTTTTCAAGATGCCTGGATATTAGGGTTACCAACGTCACCGTCGTATGCCATCGTCGTGGCTATCGTCGTCACCATCGTCGTCACCGTGTCGTGGTCGTGATCATCGTCATCGTCGTCGTCGTCGTCGTCACCGTCGTTGTCGTCGTCGTCGTCGTCGTGGTCATGGTCGTCGTCGTCGTCGTCGTCATCGTCGTCGTCGTTGTCGTGGTCGTGGTCAAGCCATCGTCGTCTTCGTCGTCGTAATCGTCGCCGTGGCCTCACCGCAGGCCGCCTCCTCCGCGTGCGAGCGGCCGCGCGGCGGTGAGGACATCGGCTTCCCGCCGGGAGCCAGGCCGCAGAAGCTGGACGCGGCGAGGTCCGCTCACAGGCTCCTCCTCCTCCTCCTCCTCCTTTTCCTCCTCCTCCTGCTTCTTCTTCCCCTCCTCCCCCTCCACCTCCACCTCCTCCTCTTCCTCATCCTCCTGCTTCTTCTCCTCCTCCTCCCCCTCCTCCTCCTCCTCCTCCTCCTCCTCCTCCTCCTCCTCCTCCTCGTCACTTTTTCATCGAGGAAGAAGGAGCTGCATAAACATGAACTTTCGGCGTTCCGCCCAGATTCCCTGGATCTGCGCTGGAGCCCCCTTGCGGGGCCTCCGGCGCCACCATGTCGCGCTCGGCTCGCCGGGGAGGGGGAGCCCAGCGCAGATCCAAGAAATCCTCGTGGCCCGTCGAGAGTTTATGCTTACGCTTTTATGCTTCTGCTTCCTAAGCTGGCAAGTAGCACCAATACCTATGCGACCCACAGATGTTTCGAGGTGGAATTCTTGGTGGGGGGTGGGCAATGGGTGGTGTGGGATGGGTGCGACAACCCGCACCCATACCTATAGCTCATCAACCTCCTTGTCCTCCCAGACTTCTCCTCCCTATGGGTTTGAGTGCGTGCTATTCGTTCATCACTCCTTGCTTCGGTAGCAAGCAACGGGAGCCGTGCATGCCATCCAAGTTCAGTCGTTAGAGTGCCTCACCGTCGATTAGAGTCTGGCAGTCGATGAGATACCGCCCATGTAACGTCGATCAGCGTCGATCCAGCGTCCGTTTAGCGGCGATTAGCTTTGATCGCCAAGGGCCAACAAAGATGGTACGGGAGGCTCCCAAGAGTTGCCGCAGAACTTGAGTCTTGTTCCGGCCTTCTAGCCACACCATGCTTATGTCGGGCATGACCCCCTACAGGCGGATTTTGGACGAAAAATGAAAAATAGTCAAAACAGATTCCAGATATGCAAAAATACTTTTAAAACACGTCTTCATATTTTTCTTTGACTACTTTTGAACATTCCCCCTATAGAGGGACACGCCCGACTTAACGCAAGCGTTTCGGGGCCTCTTGCGCCTGCCTGTTGCGACGCAGCAGCAGGCATCATCGAGAGTATGAGGCCTCGACCACAGGGTCCACGCTCGAATTTTCGTGAACACACCTGGGGTGTGCCGTGGGCCAGTCGGACTGACAACCACAGACTGACCGCTGGGAGTGCCCGTCTCCGTTCAACTCGCCCGCGGGCCCAAGCCTTGAGAACCCGGCCTCGTCTAAGATGTGGCGAGTGCCCGAAGCGATCCGTCTCATGAGACTGCCGTCCGCTCTCACCATCACGCGTGATTTCTGCCAGATCGGGACCCCTTGGCGTCAGGGCAACACCTTTGTCTGCGGCAGTGGTCCTTCTTCAGAGTTGTTGGATCCTGGGCGTCGACGTGTCGGCGTCCTTGGTATTTGCTTTAAGACGAAGGAGAGGCACCATCAGTTGCAGGGATCGGCCATGATCCGTCCGGCCCAACCATGCCCCAAGCCTCTCTGTATGTCTCTGGCTAAGGCCATCTTCCGCAGGGTAAGGAATGTTCAGGTCAATTGTTCTGACCTTGCCTTCGTCTCCCTACCACCCCCGCGCCTTCAACCCAGCATAGATGACAAGATAACTTCCTGTTTCGGGCCGATGCCAGAATTGTGCTTCACAATAAATGCGGTCCAGGGGATTTGGCCCACTCGATTCGGGCTCCTGGAGGGAGCGGCAGCTGGGATGTAGGTGCCAAGGCGTGTGAGGCATTTACGAGACACGCCTCCGCTAACAAGAGTGCAGTGACAGTGAGGTGCGTGCACGGAAGCATCAAAGTGGGATCGTGATTGACGTTGCAAGCGAGGACTCACTCTGCAAATGACCTTCAAACACTCACGGTCCAGGTGATCGCCCATTCTCGGCTTGGTCTTGGAGGAGCGGCAGCCGGATCGCAGTTGCCAGGAAGTGCAAGGCACTTGCGAGTCGCATCTCCGCCAGCTGAAGCCCAGCGACAGTGGTTTATCGCTGATCCATCGGCAAAATATCGCCGATTCCGGGTCGATGCTTCCCCCCTGAGCCAGTTTTCCCCCCTATTGTTGCCCTTCCTCCTCCTCCTCCTCCTCCTCCTCCTCCTCCTCCTCCTCCTCCTCCTCCTCCTCTCCTCCTCCTCCCCCTCCTCCTCCTCCTCCTCCTCCTCCTCCTCCTCCTCCTCCTGCTCCTCCTTCTCCCCCTCCTCCTCCTCCCCCTCCTCCTCCTCCTCCTCCTCCTCCTCCTCCTCCTCGCCCCCCATTTTGGCTCATTTTGGCTCAAGGCCGCTTTCGCGCAAGCCACCCTCGCCCAAGCAGCAGCCGTCAACCCTCGCCGCCCCAGCGCGTCACCATGCCGCCGAACGCCCGGGAAGCGCCGACGCCCGCCTCCAGCGCCATGCGCTCGGCCGGGTCGGTGGAGCTGGTGCGGGGGGAGGCCCCGAGCCTCCCCGAGCCGCTGCTGGAGAGCCCTCAGGCGTGGCCGCTGTCCCACACTGTGCGGGCGCAGTCGGCACAGCCCAGCAGCGCCTTCGACGACCTGCTCGGGCAGCTGGCCGGGCTTCACAGGAGGGAGGCTCGCGGTGACCCCAAAGGGGGTCCAGCTGGAAGGGGGTGGTGCAATAGGCTTTGGGGCAACTGTATTGCGAACGTATTGCGCCGGAGAATTGGATGTATTGCACTGTATTGCAAGTAACGTATTGCACGCAATGATACAGCAATACATCTGTGCCCCGAGATGTGCTGCACGCCCCAAGTGTCCTGCAACCCCACAAATACATCGCACCAGATCTGTTGCACCGCCCCCTTGTCGCTGGACCCCCTTCTGGGTCAACCTTGAGGTGCAGGCCATGCGGTTCCAGCTCCGGGAGAGCGACGCACTGATCCAGCAGCTGCGGGCCCTCTGCGGGGAGGAGGCGGCCTCGCCGCTCCCGCACTGCGCCGCCCATGGGGGGGCTCCCGTGGCGGGCCCCGGCGGCGGCGGGCTGCTCGGGGCAGGCTCGCCGCCGAGCCGCTCAGATGAGAGCGGCTGCCCCTCGCTCCTCTACCAGGAGTCCGCGCCTAGTCTGCTCAAGGCCGGCGCTGCTCCCAGCGACGGGTCCACGTCGCCGCGGGGGACGGCGCCGCAGGACGCAGGTCCCCGAGCCTCGTCGGCCTCCGAGGAAAGCATGCAGCTCAGCGAGGCGCCCAGCGGGAAGTGGACGTTCGCGATGATGGACGCTTGGAAGGACCTGGGCGACGAGGGGGAGGAGGCGCTTGCGGCCAGGGCGAGCGGCAGGGCTGGTAGCATGGACCTCGCCTCGCGCATGCGCATGTTCCGCAGCGTCACCAAATCGGGCGTCGAGAGCTCCCTAGTCGGCTCGTTCTGGGAGGCGACAACGCGCGGCGACCGCATAAGGTGCACTTGGCGGTCCTTTATTCCGGCCTCCCCAGGGAGCCCAGCGAGACTGCTCTGGGATTTTCTCGGGGCGGTCTTGATCTTCTACGACCTGTTCAAACTCCCGATGGAGACGTTCAGTCCCCCCGAGACTGCATTGAGCAAAGGCATGGACTGGTTAATCCTGTGTTTCTGGACCCTGAACGTCTTCGCTTCGTTAACAGTCGGCTATGTTGAGCACGGCGTGGTCGTGCTGTCGATGCGCAAGATCGTTCTTCGATACGTGAGAACTTGGTTAGCAGTTGACTTGCTGGTGCTGGTGCCCGACTGGGCCTTCACGATAGTTGATGTGGCGGCCGCTGGCAGTACTGCTGGTGACGATGGTGACATATTCAGGCTGCTGAGAGTGTTGCGCCTCATTCGGATGGTGCGGCTGCTAAGGTTGCTCAAGCTCCGGAGAATATTCGACACGATCAATGACATGATAGATTCTGAGTATGTCAGCGTCATTGCGAACATCGTGAAGATGATACTGATGTTGCTGGTGATCAATCATTTGATTTGCTGCATGTGGTACACTGTGTCCGTCAATCAGTCAGGCGATAAGACTTGGATCAAAGTTCATAAGTACGAGCATGTCGACTGGACGTATAAGTATGCCACCGCTTTCCATTGGTCAATCACACAGTTCACCCCTGCATCGATGGACGTGCAGCCTCAGAACTTCGTGGAGCGCGTCTTCACGGTGGTGGTGGTGGTCTTCGCTTTGGTGGGCTTCTCCTACATCGTCGGTAGCATCACAGGCTCCTTGGGGCAGCTGCGCAGCATGCAAGCGGAAGAGTCGACGCTCTTCTGGGACCTCAAGCGGTACCTGGCCAGGAACAAGGTGCCGCGGGCCCTGTCCGTGCGCATCCAGAAGTACCTGGAGCACGCGTGGCAGTCGCAGAAGGGGAAGAAGACGGGGCAGAACGTCAAGCTTGTGGCTTTGCTCTCCGAGCAACTCCTGTCCGAGCTCAAGTTTGAGATGGCCGTGCCGCAAATGCGCATCCACCCGCTGCTGGACAGTCTCATCAAGAAGTCCACGGTCACCGTGCACCGGTTGGCCAACGTGGCCATAGGACATAAGCTCCTCGCTGCAGGTGACTACCTGTTCCATCCTGGGGAGACTGCGACCCACATGTACATCGTGGTGGAGGGGAAGTTCAACTACGCTAGGCTGGACAGCAACGGGGGCATGCACAAGGAGCTGGTGGAAAAGGCCGAGGATTGGATCGCCGAGCCAGCCCTCTGGACGCGGCGCTGGGTGCATTGCGGTCTATTGAAGGCCACCGAGGACAGCGATAATCTGACCATCGACTGCAACAAGTTCGCGGAGCAAGTGAAACTCAACCCGCAGGCGCATGAGTTTGTCTCGAGTTATGCGCTGAACTTCCTCGAATGGCTGAACAACCAGGACCCCGACGACCTCTCGGACATTTCCCAGGGGGAGGACGTCAGCCGGCTGTTCGCCGGCTTCATCCCGCACACCACCAACTTTTGGGGCAAGGCGGCTTCGGCGACGTTTTCCCGCGCCAACACCGCCAACTCGTCCTTCGGCCGCTCCAAGGAGGGCTCGGGGAAAGTGTCCCGCGCCAACACCGCCAACTCGCGCGATTTCGCCCGCCCCAGGGCGGACAGGTCGCTGTCGCGCTCGTCTGGCGCGTGGGCGACGGAGGACTGCGGCCTGACCTCGCTGCCCTGACGCCGCCGCTCCTCTCCCGTCGGCGGGCTGGGTTCTCCGCTGCTGGGCAAGGGAGTGCGCCAGCCCGTGACGGTGTTAATCAAAGAAAAAACTCTATACACATAAACTTCTTGCATTCCGAGCGGGTTTCTTGGATCTGCGCTAGACTCCCCCAGCGGCGCCTCGGGCGCCGCCCCTGGCGCGCTCCGCGCGCCAGGGAAGGGGGTCCAGAGAGCCAGAAGTTTATGTGTAAGGCGTTTTTGTGTTCTAATTGGGGGTTTAGGGGTCCTGCATCCTCTCCCTGCACTCTTGTCTTGGTGGTTGACTGCATCATTACGCTTGCCGGTGCGCTGCTCCAGGCTCTTGCGCCTGCGTCTCGCTCGGAGGCCCTTCTTCGCGCCCGACTTCTCTGGGCAGCGGGTAGTTTCTTTTTTTGCGCATATGCCGGGGTGTTGCACGACTGGCCACCCGCGCTCGACAGGTTGGCCGCCCCGGCCCGAACCATAAGCTCACGGAGTCTCCAGCCTGCAGAAGGGGGCCACGCGACTGTGATGGGCCCATTGCCCGCCACCATTACCATCGGTAGGAGAGGGAGGAGGAGGAGGGGGAGGAGGAGGAGGAGAAGGAGGAGGAGGAGGAGGAGGAGGAGGAGGAGGAGAAGGAGGAGGAGGAGGAGGAGGAGGAGGAGGAAGAGGAGGAGCAGGAGGAGAAGGACCTTCTCATCCTCCCTTCTCCCTGGTCCTACATGTGGCAGCGGTGGTGGAGAATCGGCCCATTTGACTGTTCCCCTGGACCTGGTTCACAACATTGGAGGCCACGGCAGGCCAGAGGAGGCCGCGCGGGCTGCACAAAGGGGGAGACGGCATCGGGAGGCCACGGCGGGCGGCGTCTCCCCCGCCGATATTTGCCGGATCCAACGCTTTGTAGTTGCCCGACTTTTGCTCCCATCTCGTCGGGTGTCTCTCGGGTTGACCCAGAATGGTGTCCAGCGACAAGGGGATGGTGCAATAGATTTGGTGCAATACGTTTGAGGGGTTGCAACAATAAATCTGGGGAGTGCAATACATCTCGGTGCGCAAATGGACTGCCTGATTTCCGCGTGCCATGCATTAGCTGCAATCCAATGCAACATATGTATGTCTCCGTCGCGATACACGTGCAAAACAACTGCCCCAAGCCTAGTGCACTACCCCCTTTCAGCTGGACCCCCTTCGGGGTCAACCAAAGTCCCGTCCGAGGAGAGTTCGGCCACGCGCAGAAGGGGGTCTGGGGTGGGGAAGGCTTCTTAGAAGCACCCCTGCTTCTTACAAGGCGCGGGCCTCATGTACAGATGTAGTGCTGGTGCCTTCTAAGAAGCCCCCTACTTCTAAGAAGCCCTCCCCCTCCTCCTACCCCCTTGTGCGCGCCGCCAAACTGTGACTTGGCATCGCTCGAACGTGTGCATTTTCTCAGCATTGTCCGCGCCAAAACATCTTGACCATCTCGGAGCATCTTGGATCACCCTGCAAAGCAAAAGCACGCGCACGAGACCGACACGTGCACGGGGAATGAACGTTTAAGCGATGGCATGATGAGTAGTGATAGTTTGATTCGACTTGCTTTCTCTGTGCGTTGTGGACGAGCCGACCATGTAGTGTCGAGCCGTTGATTGGTACAGTGTTGCAGGCCGTTCGCAGTATGACTGTTCACTTCATGTGAATGTTGGAGTCTCTACAACACTGATTTTTAGACTGCTCGCTCTTATCTGCTCGCGTGCCATCCAGCACATAGATCCCAAACCCTCGATACCCGCCCGCTTCGTTTTCGATCGTACCCACTTGGGGGTAGATCTTTCTTCAGTGCAACGTGTATTTCATGCAGCCCCTACGGCAGGGGAACAGAGGACGGATGGAAGGAATGAAAAGAGGGGAGGGAGGATAATGGAGCACGAGAGAGAGAGAGAGTAGCAGGAGGGAGCTCGGAGCAGAAACCACGCGGCAGAACCAGACGGGCAGATTGGGCGGGTAGGCCCTAACAGGCGGATCGGGAAGGCGAGCCCTGGCGGCGAGGTCGAGCAGGCGGGTTGCTGAAGTGTGCGTCCTCCATGAATCGCGAGGCAGTCTCGAGCGATAGCGCGATTCCCAAGTAAATTGTGACATGAGCCAAAGCGAGAGCATGATTCCTGAGTGTCGACGACGTGGGGTCTGAATCAATTGCGAGGAACTCCCACGCGTTAGCATCAGTTCCAAGGAAGTCCCTCGCGAGAGCGCCGTTTGGGAATCAACTGTAAGAACGTGTCAGGCGGGAGCCGCTGTTGTTGTAAACCAGGGGCACACAACACAATTCTGAGACCCAAGATTTTCTGTGCTAGAAGACTAGGTGCGAGCCCCGGGAGGGGCACTACAATTGAACAAAACACCCTGTGTCCCGGACGGGGGGGTCAACACTCAGAATTTGGCAGTAGTGAGAGGTCAACGGCAGCAACAACAACAATCGTCATCACAGAGCGACGGCGACGGCGGAAACGACGACGAGCCCTTCCGCCCCGGCACTCCTATAGGCCTATGCCACGACATGTGCTTAGAACCCACAAGTGTTCTAAAAACAAGGACAAAGTTCTTGGAACGTAGATCCGACGCGTTAAAACAAGACGGCCCCAGCCAGAAATGTTCTGAGAGCATCTCGTGGAAACGACAAAAGGATCTTAGAACATCGCTTAGTAGGTCCTCAGGCACGCCAGGACGCCTCGTCACTGCACCTTTTTTTGTGTCACGACAGCCTGGCGGCGCGGCCGCGGCAGCAAGCCCGCGGCGCGCCCGCCACGCCCGAGGCGCGGGGGGCCCCGCCGGTCATCCTGGACCGGCCGCGGATCATTCTGGGGTCCGCGGGCGGAGTGGGATCCTCCTCCTCCTCCTCCTCCTCCTCCTCCTCCTCCTCCTCTTCCTCCCCCTCCTCTTCCTCCCCCTCCTCCTCCTCCTCCTCCTCCTCCTCCTCCTCCTACCCCTCCTCCTCCTCCTCCTCCTCCTCCTCCTCCTCCTCCTCCCTCTCCTCTGGGCGTCATGTGGCTGCCCGTCGCCGCCTCCGTCGCCGCCGGTAACTGAGCCGGCGTGGCTGTGCGGACGGTATGCGGCCGCCCGTCGCCGCCCGTCGCAGGCGCGGTCGCTGGGCATTGCTGCGCATTTCGTCGCCCTGCTTCGCCTCGCGTCGCACCGTCTCGCACTGCACTGCGTACGTGGCGCTGCTTTGCATCACGCCACACTGCTTCGCAGTGCTTCGCATAGACTCGCGTTGCCTTGTCTTGCTTCTCATTGACTTGCGTTGCTTTGCATTGCTCTGCATTGCGTCGCGTCGCTCTGCTTTTCTTTGCGTTGATGTGCGCCAGATAGATTGCGCCACGTGGAGCCTCTTTTAAAAAGGAACTAGGATATACCAGCCTCCCCCCTGGACTTATCGATCCACCTTGGGGATGTGCAACTTACACATTGTACGCTGCCCCATCGCTCATTCAAAACATGAATTCATACCCTCCCTTCCAAGCCGGGTCCGACCCCCCGCACCATATTCATCTACTAATGCAATGCACGCGCACTCGTTCATCAAACATCACCAGGTTGCAACAATCCCTTGCAAAAAACGAGACGAAGTGCGCACGCGCGCGTCGTCGAGCGCGCAAGCCGAAATCTTTCAAAACCCGAGTTCCCGAAGGAAGTCAACAGCGAGCGTTCCGAACACACATAAAAGCATACACGGGCTTGCAATCCAATGTATAACAACAGGTCAGCGCGCTCTCTTGCAAATTGGAATATTTTCATCAACTGCGAGCAAGCTGGGCTTTCGCGCGTTCATGTCGAAATCACTCGAACGCTGTTGTGCGCGTGCTGCGGGGGGGGGGGGGGGGCACGACCCCTGTCGTATCATACCGTGCTGGCCACTCGCCGTCGGCCGCGCGCGCATGTCGAAATCCTTCCAAAGCCTTCATCGCCGAGACGTAGACACCATCATCCTCATTGGCGTGATCAGCATCGGCGCCGTCAGTGGCCTTGCCGTTGTCATTGTCATCGTCGTCATCAGCATCGCTACTACCATTCTCGTGTCTGCCGTTGCCGACGTCGCCATAAAGACTCGCTGGGAATTGCCCAGCGTTCAGCGCCACGGTGGCCGAGTCGGTCGCGCCAGACTAATTTGCCGCTCTGCGCGCGAGCCCTGCGCGCACCAGCGCGCCCTTAGCGATGCGCCAGCCAGCGCCAAGCAGTCATGGCAATCGCGGCAGCACTGGTTTTGCAATTCAAGCGCGGTTTGGTGGGTGGGCTGATTGCGCGAGCAGTGGAGTTGGCAACTTCAAGTCTGGCAGGGTGAGTTGTAGATTGCAGCACGTTGAGTGCGGCACTCAGATTGCGTTGCATACTTGACATGAAGCACTGTTGGGTGCCCGCGCTGGTGAAGATTGAAAAGCGAAAATGGAAGGAGACGACTTTCTCTGTCCAGCTGCGCCGTCGATTTGAACGCAGAGCAGAACAACAAACAAGCGTGTCCGTTGTTTTCTTCCGATCGGTCTCGATTGGTTTCGGTTTCGATGTCGGTTTGGTAAGTTGTCTGCTGTGTTGGCGCCGTTGAAGTATACGCTTCCTCCTCCTCTTGCCTCCTGATCTTAATTTTCCTTCTCCGCCCCCATCTTCCTCCTCACATTTTCCCGCAGTCAGTTCCCTCCGCCCTTCTAGCACGTTCCCCCCTTGTGCTAGTCCGGCTTATCTCCCCCCGCTGTTCTCATTTCTCAATATGAGATTCTTCGTTTCTCTTGCCATCTCCTCAACTTCTTTATGAGTATCCGCAATTCTCCCGCTCCGCCCTCCTCCTCCTCGTCCTTCTCCTTCTCTCTCCCTTCCTCGTCCCCTTGTCTCGCTTCGTCCTCCTCCTTTCCCTTCTCTGCGGCCCCCCCTCCCTCCGCCCCGTCACTCCATCTCCTCCCCGTGCTCCGATCTGCCGCCCTCCTCCGTCCTCCCCATCACTCCTTCGCCGCCTCGTCCTCCGACCCCTCTCCCTCCTCTCCCGCCTTCCTCTTTTTTTTTGCCGATCTCCACATTCGGAAGCTCGCCGACGTCTGCGACCCGCTGTCTCTCACTGAGACCAGACGGGAGTATTTAGATCGTTTCAGTCGGCATCTGAGGCCGAACGTTTTCGTCGGCAGTCGCTTGTTTGCTTTCAGACGTCGCCTGCGCCCCGAATGCCCGAACTCCCTCCAACTCCCTCCCTCTCACCCTTCTCCCTCGACCCGTCCTCCTTCCCTAATCCCTCATGCCGCCACCTGGCCTGACAGGACCGCTCCCCCCCCCTCAGCACCCTCCCCGCAGGCAGGGGAAGACGAAGCTGGGCATGATCGTGGCGGGGGCGGCCCCAAAGACGCCGCCGACGACGCCCGCGACAACGGCCTGGACTACGCCGACGATGTCACGACGGCGTCGACGTTGATGGCGGCGATGTGCGAGTTCTTGCTCTCGCCATCAGAGAGAGCTAACGCGTTGTGATCAAATTTGCGTCGGTGCTCCTGGCTTCAAACTCGGGAGTGATTGGATACCAGTGCCGCAGGGAAGATTCAGCTATGCCCGGTGCCGCAGGGAACACTCAGCTATGCCCGGTGGTCCCCAGAGGAGCCCATACAACGAATCTTGAGTACACGAGATGAGGTGTCGCCGCCGCCGCCGTCGTCTACTTCGCCGTTGCCTCCGTCTGCCTCGCCGTTGTCGTCTCCGTCGTCCGAGCCGGCGGCGCCGTAGCACTCGTCGGCACCGCTGCGGCCGTCGTCTGTGCTCTCCGAGGTGGGCAGCCCAGCCGGCAGCCCGCACGTGGACGCGGCCGTGCCGTTCGGTCACACGCAGAGCACCCCAGCGCTGCGGCTGCCTGAGCTTCAGCCAGAGATCGCATGACGTCTCTCGGGACGCGCGCGCGCGCGCGCTCGCCGCTGCACCAGTCAGACCACTGCGAGGGCGCCGTTCGGTGCGCGGTCGCGCATGCGCCGCGGCTCCACCTAAGCCGTTCTAGTCCTGCCTCCGCTCCAATAGACATGTTGTCCAGTCCTCGCTTCTGCCCGCCCCGTCGCGCGCTGGAGGCGCTGTGCAGGCGCAAATATGGTTCATTACATGCGTCCTTGCAGTCGCTCAATCGCTGTTTCGAACGGCGTGCCAGGATGCAGGTATGACCAATTCGTGTCTAGCATCTGCCAGGCTTGTAGGACATCGATACAAACATGCACCTTGCACCGTCAAAGCCTCTGAGTTTGATCGTGAGTGCATAGTCAAGTAGACCCGTAGGCGGAAGGGGGGACATATAGGAATCTCAGGACGGATCACGGATGCAGTGGAGATTGGGGAGGAGAGCCAGGAGGAGAGTGAGCAGGGGCAGGAGGGAGAGCGCTGGAGGGAAAGGAGCAGTGAAGGGGGACGGCAGGGATGTGGGGGTCTGGGGAGTAGGGAGAAGGGTGAAAGAGAGAAAGAGAGAGAGAGAGAGAGAGAGCGAAAGAGAGAGAGGGTGCGAGGAATGGGGAGGCAGGAGGGCAGAGGCATGGAGGAGAGCGGGGATGAAGAGATTGTGGGGCGCATGGGTGAGGGAAGGACGCTCTGGTATGAGTGCGTTCGCAGCTGCCCGCCCTACACGCAGACAGAGAGAGGCAGAGAGCGCAAGAGAGAGAGAGAGAGAGATATACACAGAGAGGGAGAGAAAGAGATAGAGAGAGAAACATGAATAGGTTTGCAGAGGTAGAGAGATGGATAGAGGTGGGGAGAGAGGGAAAGCGAGAGAGAGAGAGAGAGAGACACATCTATATATAGATATATATATATATATATAGACAAGACTGCAGTGGCGCTTCGCGCCACTGCACCTTGGTCCTTGAAGTTGGCATGCAGGCGGAATAGCAGGAAGGTCAAGCCGACAATTTAGCGATAACTCCTTGTTGCCTTTTCTGGCATCGCCGCTATAATGATATTATTCGGTATCCTTCCTCCATGCTTCTGTGTCATTATTTTCGCCATACCCTGGGCATTCTCCCCATCCTCCTCAGAGGCTCCTCCTTGGAGAGCCTCCGGGGGCCTCACACAAGTTGTTTCAGGCTTTCTTATGGCCTTATGGAGGCCTCCTGGGCGCATTCTGGGGGCATCCGGGGGCTTCCTCGGGCCACCCTGCCTCCAACCGCGGTCTCCCTGAACGACTGGGTCACGATTTCGAATGCTTCGGAGGGTGTCTTTGGGCCATCTTGGGCCGCCATGGGGCTCTCTGAGGGCCATCTTGGACCCGTGTTGTGCCGTTTTGGGGCTCTCTTGGACTGCCTGGAGCCCTTTCGGATGGTTGTGGGGCGATTTTGGAGCCTCCCAGGCGGCGTCGGACGCCCAGAAGACCGCCGTCTTGGAGCGTCGGGAAGCCGAAAAGAGGAGAACCCCAAAATTCACCAAAACCAACAGAAAAAAACAATGATTTTTGCCTCGGGGGGCCTTCTTGGAAATGCTCTCGGAGGCCTCTTTGGGACCGTCCTGGAGGCCTCTTGGGCCATCTTGAGGTCACGCCGGTCACTCTTGAAGCGCTCTCGTGCTGTCTTGGGGGTCTCCAGGACGTCTCCGATGACCCTCCTGATCGCCTTAGGTGTGCTGGGAAGGCTTGGCAAAACGCCCTGCGAGGATCTGGGGGCCGCTTCGAGGCCCGTCCGGCGGGTCCCAAAACCCCAGATCCCGGGAGTCTGTTTTTTTTGTGGGGGGGTGACGGGTTTTCCCCCCGCCCGGGCTTGCAAAAATAGAGGAAGAGGAATAGACAGGCCCGCGTCGCACGCACCGCTCTGGCAACCGACTTTCCGCCGCTGATAACCTTCCCCTTTCCATCTTGTCGGGGCTTCAAGCACTTTCCGATGTCTGCCCGACGTGGCTACCGACTTTGGCTTCCGACACGTCATCTGCTCATGCGTTTACGTCTAATTGCGGGCGGTATGTTAGCTCTCATCGTTCTTATCCGGCTCTGTGATCGGTCTCTTGTTTCCCTAGCTCTACGGCTCTAGCTCGCGCAACCTCTCCATTGTAGGGGTTCTCCGTGGCGGCGCGGCCACGCGCGAGTCGCTTTTTTCAACATGTTGGGTTGAGGAGCCTCTTGGAACATTGATAGACGTTCGGTTTTGATGATGGTGAGCGAGTAGCAGGAGGAGAAGCGGCATGGCGACGAGGACGAGGACGAGAAGCCCGCGGAGGAGGAATGAGGGCAATAGCAGGCGGTGAAGGAAGGAGAGAGAGACGGAGGAGAGGAGGAGGAGGAGGAGGAGGAGGAGGAGGAGGAAGGAGAAGGACGACGAGCAGGAGGAGGGGCTAGAAACAGGACAAGGAGGAGCGCAACAACAGAAGGAGGAGGAGGAACTACAGCAGTAGGGTTCTCGTAAGGGCCGTGCTGTCAGTAGGCGTCTCGTCGTGCAGCGACGACGTCGCCCGCGCCGACGGTTTCTTGGACGCTTGCCGCGCGTGACCAGGTGCTTCAGGAAGAAAACCTCAGTTGCGTTGCCGTGAGCAGGGCGCAAGTGGCATCAGCTGAGTTCTCGATATTTTCCTGGGGGCATTTCGCAATTCATTTGCAGCATTGTTGTCTGGGTTAAAAGCCCGCCACAGGCCTGGGCGTTCAGCTCTCCTCCGCCATTCCTTGACAGTGCTGTCTCTTCCCACCAGCCAGCCTACGAAGCTGAGCCCCTGCCCCACTCAGCTGGTCTCCACCAGATTTTTGCCCATCGTCTCCACCTCACTTCCCCCCTGACATCTATTCCCCTCCCGTCCCTCTTGCCCTCTTCTTCCTTGTACTCTGGCACCCTTTCTCTCTCCCTCCCTCTTTCCCTCCCGCCCTCCCTCCTGATGGGCCACAGGTGGAGGATAAGGACAAGGAGGAGGGCAGGGAACACAGGGTGGTGGGGGAGGAGGAGGAGGAGGAAGAGGACGAAGACGACGCCAGCGCCGACGCCGACGACGCCGCCGCCGACGACGACCACGAAGGCGACGACACCAGCGCTAACGCCGACGCCATCCGCGATGCCGCCGGCGAAAACGAAGGCGATGACATCGACCACGGCGACGCCGACGACTGGCGGCCACGGCGACGGCGACGACGACGAGGACGACGACGCGGCACCCGCCGCGCACATCAGGCCGGCGCTGCGGGGCCCATGGCGGAGCCGCCAGACCCCGAAGGCCTGGAGGTGGCGAGCCTTGCCGCGGCCGCCGCGGTCTGGCCAGAGCTGCCCGCGGGCCAGCCATCAGCCATGGGCCCGGCGGCGGCCCAGCAGCCGCCGTGCGACCCGCCGCCGGGCCAGGCGGCCGCGGCGGGCGCCGCCGCGGCGGGCGCTGGCGGCCCCAGCGGCGGCGACCACGGCGACGGCGAGCCTCCGCTTTTGTGGCTTCCTCGCGCGCCCATGGCCACGCGCCGCGCGCCCGTCGTCGCTCTGCTCCGCTCCGCTCCGCTCCGCTCCGCTCCGCTCCGCTCGCTGCCTGCCAGGCGCACTGAGAAGGAGAGAGGCGTGGTGTTCCTTGCTCGGGACGATCGAAATGGGTACGGAAAGAATGGGTACGATACCCAACAGCACTTCCTGTTCATGTTGAAGCTGATAATCGCCAAGAAAATCGCTGACAGCGCCGCCGCGGACGTTGCTCACTAAAGACACACACACACATCCGTCTGCCAAACAATGGCCGCTGTTGGTTTGGGACAACATTTGTTGTTGGACATTGTACAATTGTTTCCCATACCCATTTCGGACGTCCAGAGTTGTAAGTCGGTCATGTTCTCATTCATGGACGAGGCGCCCTGGCCTGCCTTCAGGCCCACCAAGACGTCGAGGAGCCCTTTCGTGTTTTTTGTATGGGACGTTATTAGAGCATTCACAGCTGAGGCAGCCTTTCTTTAACACGTTCTGCAGGCCTTCGCCGAACATTGCTAGTTTCTCAGAACCTTTCGTGGCAGGCCTATCGTATCATCGGGACGGTCGGTCCCTGCTCAATGTCTGCCCTCGGCTGCAGCTCGGGGGCAACGCCAGGGGAGGTAGGCTCAGAGGGGGATGCATCGGCCCCCAATCGCCCACTGATCGCCGATGGCGACCCGAAAGCCCACCCCGCCCTGGAGGGTCTCTCCGAAGGGCTTCGGCAACCCGTCCTCCTCTTCTTCTTCCTCCTCCTCCTCCTCCTCCTTCCTCCTCCTTCCCCTCCTCCTCTTCCTCCGATTTCTCCTCCGCCTCCTCCTCGGGTCGCCCACGGCCCCGGGGGAAACCGTGCACCCCGCCCTTGACCGTGCGGACCTGCTGCCCGGGGCCTATCGCCGCTCTGTCGGCGGTGCCTCGCTGACTCGAGGCCGCTGCCTCCTCCCCGAGCCCGCGCCCCCTTGCACAGCATCGTGTTGCCCCTCGGTCGTGTCCGGTGCAGTTCGGCCCTCTTTCGTCCTCAGCTGCAGCGCAGCGTGCCTGAATAAGTAAGGATTTCTTGGATCGGCGCCGGGGCCCCCTGGCGGCGCCTCCAGCGCCGGAGGCTCCGCGCGCCAGGGGGTGGCCCAGCGCCGATCCAAGAGATCCGCACGGACCTCCGACTTTTTATGTCTATGTCATTGCTTGTTTCCCGACTGAAGAGTCACGGTTGTTGCACCGCAACCCAATCAGAGCCATGTTGGACGAGACGGCGCCGGGTTGTTGGGTCGTTTTTGCGGTGACTCCTCTGCCCAGGGATTGTTATTCTAAGTACCAAGATGTTTCGAGACGCTCGGTGCAGCCTCCGCGTGCACCGGCCCAACTCTGCGCCTAGCAGGCGTCGCGCACTTTCCGCTCCCGTCTGGCTGTGCGGAAGACGCATGTGACTTGCCCCACTGGCGAGGCGAAGGAGGAGATGCCTCGGGCCAGTCCCAACATGCATGCTCGAACAACGAGTGCAATAGATGATTGCGCCGCCATTCGGACGCGCATGTAAACATCAAGGCGCACTGCGCGATGTGAAAGTAGTCATGCGGCTTTGGGCATGTTTGGAAATTGCAGTCTGGCCTGGCCGTGACATTGCGTGGTGTTGCGTTGGCGATCAGAGGTTTCTGAGGTTTCTTGGGAGCTTTAGAGGACCTCCTACATAGGGCACTCTTGGAAGGTTGCTTGGGGGCTTGTTCAGCGCCTCTCACGGGTTCGGGGTACGTCTTGTCCTTGATGGTTCCACCGAGATCCCTCGAAGCGGATTGGCGGAACCAGGCCGTCGGGGTGGGTCTTGAGGCCGTCTTGAGTTTTCTTGAGGAATTGTTTGGTTCGCCGTCTTATAGTTCAGTTGGGAGCGTCTGGTGCCATTATGAGGCGCCTTAAGGTTTGCGCGAGGCCATCTTAGGCGGACGGGGACGGGCAGCAACATCTACGTTGAACCATTTTGACATTCACAGCGTAGCGCAGGCACCACACTGCGATTCATAATGGAGAGTTTCGTGGGCGCGCCATGAGGCTTTGATGGCACGGTGGCTCTCTGAAGCTCTCTTGCTCCTTTGGGTTGCTACGAGGCCGTTCAGTGGCTCTGTGAAGCCTCAGAGCACCCCAATAAACTCCCAACACGACCTAAGAACTGACCAGCGACTGCCCTGGAGGGCTCCAAGATAGCTTCTAGGCCCAAAGACTTAGAACACTCCACCGTTTGTGTCCAGAAGGGCTCGAGAGGCCACGAAAGATCCCAGGGCGCATAGGTGGTGAGGACGAAGATGACAACGACGACGAAGAGCCCCCTCAAGCGCAGGACGTTCGGCCTCTGCATGCCCTCCGAAGGCCTCAGGCCTCAAGGTGTCACCACGCCCCTGTTCAGAATCTGCTCTGGACCAAAAGCTTCAGTGGTGGCGACGAGGACCGCCCAAAAGCGCCCCCAGAGCGTTCGAGATGACGACGTCGATCTCCGTGCGTGTCCATTTGGGCCCAAGGCCAGCCCACGACTTTTTCAGCGGCTGGCGCTTCCACCCAGGGGCTGACCCAAACATGGGCCAGACCGCGTCAACGGAGGCGGGCGAGGCGCCCGCCAAGGCGGCGGAGGTGCCCGCGGCGGAGCAGCCGCCACCCTCGAGCTACAGCTGGGTCCACGACATGCCGGTGGCTGGCGCGTTCACGTCGGCGGTCGTGGACAACTGCTGCTACGCTCCCACGGTGGAGGAGCTCGAGGCATGCTCGCGTAAATAAAAAATGCGACGGGAGGTTTTGGGTGGTTTTCGGCTTCCTGAGGCCCTCGCCCAGCCTCGGGACCGTCGAAACAGGACTCGGGAGGAGAGACCGGTCCTGAGGGAGGGGTTGGGACTTCGGGGGCACGTCGCATTCCTGGGTAGATTCCACGCGACCTTGCGGGTGGAGGCGGCCTTTGAGAAGGCCGACGCGGCGAAGGCCGGGAAATTGACTAAGCAGGGCGTGGCCGATGCGTGCCGCCAGCTGAAGAAATCGGAGCGCCAGATCCAGAAGCTCCTCGACTCCATGGAGGGCCAGGAGGTCGACGTTGGCGGCTTCAAGGAGCTGTTCACGGGGGCGCGCAGGCCGTGGTACTACAAGGTGGGGTGCGTCCCGTTGCCCAATCACGAGAAGGTGTTGGACGTGCCCGTGCTGGGACATGTGCTCTGCACCACTGGAGACTTGGTGGCCACGCCGATTGACTGGTCGCTCCGGGCTACCAAGAACGCCTTCCGAGACCCCGCTGACTGGGAGGTCGAGAAGATGTTCTTCGAGATGGACAAAGATCGCAAGGGCGTGCTGAACAAAGACGAGGTCGCCGCAGTGCTGCGGAAATTCGGTGCGTCGGAGGTGGACATCGCCAAGGGCCTCGAGAAGCTCCACGGAAGGGACCCGAACCTGTACGAGTTCAAGGTATTGATGCGAGGGCCGAAGTTTGCTCCCAGCTTCTGGCACAACGTGCCCTGCGTGGGAATGCCGTTGTCTAACAGCTTTTTCCGACACTTGGAGCCCGAGGTTCTTACCGATAAGGACATCAAAGAAGCGTTCGACCAAGTCGACAAGACAAAGGCAGGGAAGTTGGACAAGACGCAGGTGGCGGAGTGTCTCTGGGAGCTTGGCAGGCCCGAAAGCCAGGTCCAGGCGGCCATCGAAGGCATGGAGCACGAGGAGGTAGACCTCGAAGGTTTCAAGAAGGTGCTGATGGAGGAACCGCCTAGGCCGTGGCTGAAGACGATCGAGGTCAATGAAACGGAGATCCCGTTGCCGAACCCGGCCAAGATCCACGAGGTGCCGCTCATCGGCATGGCGACCAAGCTCACGCAGGACGTGCTGTACGACACCTACGACTGGACAGCCGGCGCCTGCGTGCGCGTCGTCGGCCTGGTGGACGAGGTCGAGCTGGAGAGGATGTTCAAGGAGGCCGACACGGACGAGGACGGAAAGCTCAGCAGGAACGACGCCGCGAAGCTGCTCCGCAAGTGGGGCAAGAGGGAGTTCGAGATCAAGGACATGCTGCTCGGCCTGGCAGAGGACCGGGACGGACGAGAAGGCGCGGTAGGGGCAGGGGGAGGGGTACGAAAACGGCTGCGTGCAGCTGACTTCTGCCCCACCGCCCTGCGGCTCCCTTCATTCCTCTTCTTATATTTTTATAAGCCCGGGCGGGGGGAAAATCCGTCACTCCCCCCCAAAACCGGACTCCCGGGATTTGGGGCTTTGGAACCCTCCAGACCGGCCTCGAAGCGGCCACCGGGCCTCACATGGCGTTTTGCCAAGCCTTCCCAGCACACCTAGGACGATCAGGGGGGTCATCGGAGACGTCCCAGAGACCCCCAAGGCAGTACAAGAGCGCTCCAAGAGTGACCGACGTGACCTCAAGATGGCCCAAGAGGCCTCCAGGACGGCCCCAAAGAGGCCTCCAAGAGCACTCCCAAGAAGGCCCCCGAGGCAAAAGTCATTGATGTTCTGCGTTTTTTTTGTTGTTGTGAATTTTAGGGTTCTCCTCTTTTCGGCTTCCCGACGCTCCAAGACGGCGGTCTTCTGGGCGTCCGAAGCCGCCTGGGAGGCTCCAAAATCGCCCCACAACCATCCGAAAGGGCTTCAGGCAGTCCAAGAGAGCCCCAAAACGGCACAACACGGGTCCAAGATGGCCCTCAGAGAGCCCCATGGCGGCCCAAGATGGCCCAAAGACACCCTCCGAAGAATTCCAAATCGTGATTCGGTCGTTCAGGGAGACCGCGGTTGGAGGCAGGGTGACCCGAGGAAGCCCCCGGAGGCCCCCAGAATACACCCAGGAGGTCTCCAGAAGGCCTTAGGAAAGCCTGAAACAACTTTTGTGAGGCCCCTAGAGGCTCTCCAAGGAGGAGCCTCCGCAAAAAAGAGCTGAGGAGGATGGGGAGAATGCGCAGGGCATGGCGAAAAGAAGGAAAAATAAGCATGGAGGAAGGATAGCGAATAAAATGATTATAGTGGCGATGCCAGAAAAGGCAACCAGGAGTGATCGCTAAATTGTCGGCTTGAGCTTCCTGCTATTCCGCCTGCATGCCAAACTTCAAGGACCAAGGTGCATGGCGCGAAGCGCCACTGTAGTCTTGTGTGTAAATATATATGTACCGAAGAAACATATACATATAGGGCGGTTCCTGGCGCCAGGAGGCGCCAGGAAAGCCAGGCGCTGCGAGGACCAGATAAGTACGTGAACTGATTTGTGACCCCCCCTTTACTAACGCCCTTGTGGTAAAGCTCCGGGCTGCGCACAGGCAGCCCCGCCAGGGTGTCCCGGCTGTCCTCAACAGGCCCCCCGGGTGTTTCCAGCTGGCCTGAGCAGCCCTCCCGAGTAGTCCGCGGCGCCGCCTCTGGCGGCTCCCCTGGGGCGCTCCGCGCCATTGGGTTGGGATGTTGATTGACCCGGGAGAGGACTCGGAGGAGAAAGACAGTGCCCCAACAGGTACCCTTGTGTCGTTTTCAAGTTATTTGGGGCCTCCTGGGAGGCTCTCGTCGCCACTGCTGGGTTCACCTCGAAATCCGGGTCAGAACGCACCCCTGGAGAGGTCTGTGGAGTCGCGGTTTAGGTACTCTTACGTAAACCTTCCCGAGGACAAGGACCAGCTCACGCACGCCGAGTTCAGGGACTGGCTGTACGGCGTGTACGAAGACGAGGACCCGATCGCGGCCGCTGGCGCCGTGGCCGAGCCCGCGCCCGCGGCCCCGTGAGCACACCCTCGGTCCTGAAGTGCCGACACGGCTACGGAAAGAACGGGGACGGAGACCGACAGCAGCCCCTGCCCCTTTTGAGTTGGACTCGTTGTCGGTGTCGCCGCGGACGTTACATCCTTTCGAGGCGGAGCGTCGCCTGCCCGCCAGCGACCGCTGTCGGTGTTGGACAGCACGTGCTGCTGAGCAGCGTGCCCACGCTCTTCCGTGCCCATGTCGGACGTCCAGAGCGGTGAGCGGAGGAGGCTCCTGTGAGGGCACCGGGCAGCGTCCGCGAGCCTGGGCGTCGCAGGCGCGCCCCCGGCCCGCCTCCCCCGCAGCCTGGAGGGAGTCAAGCTCGAGGACCGAGGCTCGAGGCCTTTCGGCGTTCGGGGGCCCTCCTCGTCGCCACGGCTGGACGGGCGGCGGAGACAGTGACGGCAAGGTAGGGCGGGAATCGACAGCAGAGAAACTCGCAAAGTTGGATGGAACTTGTGGCGCTACGTGCGAAATCGCCCATCATACGGCGGATCGGGGTCAGGGCTCCCTCCCCAGCCAGGACCAGACCCTCTCCCGCCCCGTGGGAAAATCACGACGGAAGGCTTCTTGCAATTTTTTGCCTCTGTGGGCTTTCGCCAGGCCCTGGGGATCGTGTGAAACAAGACTTAAAGTGAGATGCCGCTTCTTGGGAAGGAGTTCGGACCTCGTGGGGTCCACGGTCCACGTCATGAGAAATCACGATGTCGGGGGTATGGGTCCATCCTCCCCTATTACTTATCCCTCGTGCTCATTGCCCCACGCCACCAGCGGCGAGCATGTCCCATATCAACGCCAACGCGGTCTGGACTAGTGGGGCGTGCTCCCGAGGATGCGCAGTCGCATGGATGTGTTCCGTGCGGGGCATCCGCGAACAAGCAAAAACCGTATCCGTGGGGTCGCGGCCCAGCGGACCAGCCCGCGAGGCCTGGGATGTCGATACTGTTCCGCCCGCGGCCAATAGGCCAATCATTTCAACAGATCTCTCGCCAGCATCTTCGCACCGGCACCGCCTCTTGCAGCGCGTCCTGTGCAGTTGGTGTGCGCACGCCCCGGGGGCGCCGCGGCCGTGAGGTGCTGAGTCGCCCAGCGGTTGCGCCCGAGCCCGGGTCCGAGCACACCCGCCGCTGTTCGCTGTCCGATGCCCCGCGTCCAGAGTTAGGAGGAGCATCAGGGGCGGCAGCCGGAGAGGATTTCTGAGAAGCGCTCGTTGGCTCGGCGCCGCGCCAGAGCATCTGCGAGGCTCGGCCTGTCGAGCCAGGGCAGCGCGTGCACTTTGTGGCCAGAGTTGTGGCCCGATCGGCTTGTGATCCAGGTCTTGCTTCACCACACGGGCTCGCGTGTCACAGACTGTACCAGCACGGCCAGGGAGGTCGTTTGGTCGACTGCGGCAGCTCTGTGAACTCCAGTGTCTCCAAGCAGCCATCGAGCATGTTTGCTTTTGCTAAGTCTTATTCCTTCCGAGCCGCGGAATTGTCCGGGCCTTGCACGGCTCCCTCCCGTGGAACTGTTCATTCAACTCGTCCGACTGGTATGCAGCGCTGTCAGCGCAGCCGAAAAAACGAATGACGACGTCAACGACGTTGTCGAGTTGGTTTGTGTGGCCCAGACCCCCCCTCGTGACTGTCTCAAAGCATGGACCCTTGAAGGTTTCGACACCCTTCCCCAGGACTAGTTGCTCATCCCGAGTTGATCTTTGAGGGTCGGAGACTGGTCAGGGCCCCAGACGCCGAACTGTGCTGAACCCTTCCCGTTATGATCTTCCGCGACGCGAGGGGGTCTGAGATGATGTCTGCCGCCCCCCCAGCAGCGTCAACCGGGTTCCCCATGGGCCGGCCTCTCCTGGAGTGTGTCCTCTCCAGCCCATCGAGAAAAATCCAGCAGCGGCGACGAGAAGCCCGCACGGGGGGGCCCACACAGAAGGAGAAGCACCCCAGAAGCCTCCCAGACTTCGATCCGTGGGTCACCCGCGGGGGGGCGGCGATGGTCCCTCTCGGCGCGCCGCGGTCTGGCCTCAGCGCGAGGGTGCGAAGACACCCGCGCGCCGCGCATCGCGGGGGGCGCGGGGCGCTAAGAGGCAGGTGACCCGGGAGCCTCGGCCACACGCAGAAGTGACTTCTCGCCGCAGGGACCTTTGGGTGCGGGCGCCTCGGGGGGGCCCAATGGCTGCCTGCAGTATGACAGCAGCGTCCTGCAGGTCGGGAGCTTGCCCCCCCCCCCCCCCGCACCGCCCGACAGTCGCGCACCGAAAGGTCACCCTTGCCTGCACTTCGTGGCCATCTTGGCGCAAGGCCGCCCTTCTGGCGCGCCTCCGGCCGGCGCCCTGCGCGGCGGCGGCCCGAAGTTCTGCCTGCGGGGGCGCGGCCTTCGCCACCCCCGCTTGTGCTGCCGGCGGGGCCGCGGCAGCCGCGCCGCCGCGATGCCCAGCCCAGCCGAGCTCACGGCCGCGATGCGCGGCGCGGAGGCCGAGGCCCCCGGTTTGCCTCCCGAGCGTCGCTTCGACGGAGGTGTTCCCTGGGAGCCACGCCTCTGCCGCCGCCGCGGGCGAGGGACCACCGCAGCAAGATCGCGGCGTTGCGGGCGCACTCTGCTGGCACGTGCGATTGGGA
>CAUYUJ010020627.1:0-55000 GCA_963575745.1 Prorocentrum cordatum | reverse complement strand
TCCTCCTTCCTCCATCCTCCTTCCTCCTTCCCCCTTCCCTTCTCCGAAGTCGTGATCCTTTCACAACGTTGGCCCCTGGGGGTCTCGACCACGATCCTGGAACTCATCATCCTGAGTAGTGTTTGACGGCCCCGGGGCCCACTGAGGGCCCCTGGAGGGCGAGAGTGGCCAGAGATCTCGCGCCGTGATCTTTTGGCATCCGCATGAGGTGTGGGTCATCCCTTTTTCACCGTTTTCCCCTGTCGCTGTCCTTCCCTCGCCTCCCCCCTCACCCTGCAGTCCTCCCCCCTGGCTGCCTCCCGCTCGGGGCGGCCCCGGGGCTCGATGGAGCCCGCTCTCCGTGGCGGACGCTTCCGGAGGGGGAAAGCGAAGGGAAGGGGGAGGAAGACAGCGAGGTGAGAAGGGGAGGAGGAGGAGGAGTAGGAGGA
Organism: Prorocentrum cordatum; assembly: GCA_963575745.1. NCBI lineage: Eukaryota > Dinophyceae > Prorocentrales > Prorocentraceae > Prorocentrum > Prorocentrum cordatum. Next base: position 54,572 of record CAUYUJ010020627.1, on the reverse strand, counting down.
GGAGGAGGAGGAGGGGGGGGAGGAGGAGGAGGGGGACAAAGACCAGTGTAAACCCAAGAGTCATCAACGATGTTGGAATAAACCCTCCGTCCAAGCTCCCTCTTCATAGGTCCCTACAACGGTTCATTTCCATGGAGGGAACTGCATCATCGTTCGAAGACAACCGTTTGAAGACCCTGAATCATGCCAAAACATTGTTCTCGGGATTCCAGCGCCAAGGATGAAACAGACTGTCGCGTCTTGACGATCCTGAATCGCTCCAGAATCCACTCCTCCTGGGACTTCAATGTAACTGTTGCACCCGCAGAATCCTGAATCGCTTCAAAACACCATTTCTGGTATGTTGATAATGGGCATCCGTAAAGCCCTTGCAACTTGTGTGGACCAATGTGCGCCGCGCTAAGGCGAGAGCCGCATGTTGAAAAGAAGCCTCCCTCGATCCGTGAAGCTCTTGCGATTGTTTAGAACGAATGTGCACCGCGCCGAGGCGAGAGCCACATTTTGAAAACGACCCGCCCTCAATCCGTGTAGTTTTTTTTACAAATGTTTAAACATGTGCACCGCGCTAAGCGAGAGCCACATTTTGAAAACGACCCGCCCTCAATACGTGAGGCTCTTGCAATTTGTTTAAACAAATGTGCGCCGCGCTCAGGCGAGAGCCACATTTTGAAAACCACCCGCCCTCCATCTGCGAAGCTGTTGCCAACATTTGAATTTCAGAGTCATAAATGATGAGGAAGTCTCAGGCGAAACGCCCGGACCGCCCGTAAAGCTGGCCTCGGGGTGCGACAGAGAGAAGTTGCTTAAAAGAACAAGGAACGGAGGAGGGGGGAGGGAGGAGGGAGGAGGAAGAGGAGGAGAAGGAGGAGGAGGAGGAGGAGGCATTGGAAGGGAGATTTGCCAGGATCGAGCCAGACGTTCTCAAATCCCTGGCCTGTATTAACGCGCCCTGGGCCCCTTCAATCTACGGGCCCTTCTCTTACAGGCTCTATATCTGACGCAAGGAAGCCAGTTCGTCCTGATGTCGGAATTTGAGGCGCCCTCTTTTGTTCGACGTTCAGCCTGCTCGGGTCGATGGTGTATTGGTGTATTGTTTTTTTGCATGAGTGGAGGAGGAGGAGGTGGATGTGGACTGACACTTCGAGCCTTCATCCCCGCGGCATCCCTAATGAAGGCGGAGGCGGAGCCTCCTCTTTCGCCCTCCTCCCTTCTCCTTCGTGCTCATCCGCCCCCAGCCGCCCCAACCTTCGATAAGAAGAAGCAGCTCCACAAACATAGGCCTGTTCGAGGTCGCGCGGATTTTTTTGGATCGGCGCTGGACCCCCCTGGCGGCGCTTCCGACGCTGCCACTGGCCCGTTCCGCGAGTCAGAGAAGGATCCCCGGCGCCAGCCCAGAGAGTCTGCGCAAACCTCCGGATGTTGGAGGAGGAGGAAAAGGAATAGGAGGAGGAGGAGGAGGAGGGGGAGGAGGAGGGGAATGATGACGGGTAGACGGAGGAGTAGGAGCAGGGGGAAGAGGGACACATTGCGGAGAACAGCGGCAGCCAACAAAAACGCACGGGCCCTCTCGGGCATATCGCAGACATCGACAAGAAGGCGCGGAGAATTCCTGAGGCACCGCCTATAGCGAGACCTCGCGCGGCCAGACACCCGGAAATGAGAGGGGGGAGGAGGATCATGATCAGGAGGAGGAGGAGGAGCAGGAGGAGGAGGAGGAGGAGGAGGAGGACCCCTTCTGGTCCGACGGCTTTTCAATCGGCTTGCAGGGTTCAGGCCATAAACATATATATATATATATATATATATATGAAAAAGAATAGATACAGATATACCGAGGTAGAGCCAGATAGACAGGCAATTCCAGAGATCTCCTGGGACATCTGGAGCAAATCGTGGACGTTCCATCGCGATCCGATTGAGAGCCCTTGGCGAAAAGGAAGGGGCGGAGGAGGGGGAGGCTGACGGGGAGGCAGAGGAAGGGGAAACAGGTGGTGGCGGGGGGGGAGCACTACGAGGAGGAAGAGGGGGGCACACGAGGAGGGGAAGAGAGAGGGGGGGGGGGGGGCACACGGGGGCGCGCGAGGGCAAGGGCGCGTGGAAGGGGAAGGCCCGTCGCCCAAACCTCCAAGGGCTTCAAGAAACACACACACAGGGGCTCCTCCCTCCCTCCACCATCCCTCCCCGCCTCCCTCCCTCCCTCCTCCCCCCCCCCTCCCTCCCTCCCCTCCTCCCTCCCTTCTCAGCATGGAGGCCGCGAAAGGGGGGGGGGGGCGGGACTGGCAGACAGCGGCCCAGGGCGAGAAACACGTCCCCGGGAAGCCGTCGAGGCCCTCGCAGCCGCCGGCGTGCTCCTCGGGCCCGCGGCCCCAGACGTCCCCTCGTTCATCCCCTCCTCGGGGGCCACGGGAGGCCACGGGAGGCCATCGGAGGCCACGGCCCGCGCGTCGGGGCCCGCCGAGAGGAGCGGCGTCTGCGCGCCAGAGAGAGAGAGCGTGGTTCCCGCTGCGTCGCGGGGCGCCCTGGCGCGGACGGCCGAGCGACCCCTGCAGCGGGGCGCTCTGAGGGGGCCACGTGCGAACCCTACCCCCGCCCCCCATGATTTCTGAAGGGGAGGGTGGGATTGACTTCGCTCGGGAGCTCCCGAGCGAAATGAACCCCGCCCTCCCCCTCCGAAATCGTGGGGGGCAGGGGTGGGGTTCGCACGTGGCCCCCTAAATCTGGCAGCGCGGCTGCCGCCGCAAAAAAGCGGTCGGCTTCACGCGGGCACCGCGCAGGGGCGGCGCCGAACGCCGAAGGCCAGGGGGGGTCACCGATAGAAGGCCACGGGAGGCAACGGCGGGGGGGGCCAGGGGGAGGCAGCGTCGCCCGAGAGAGTTCGGATCCGGCGATGGGCCCGCTGCGCCGTAAAAACCGACACTCCAACGCTGGGCGAGGGAAAACTGTGGCTGCTAAAACGGCCCTCCCGGAAGGAAAAAACAACTTCCTGGAATGAGGCGCGGCACGCGAAACAGTCAACGGGCTTCTTCCCGGAAGGACGAAGACAACTTCCTGGAGGTCGACGTTAGCAGCCACGGAGTTGGCAGCCCTCCCCGGCTTCCGAGACACACCGTTCAGGTCTAGGCCTGCGAAAGTTCTTGGGCTTGTCGGAGGCCATTTCTTTATTGCTTGGGGCATGACGGGCGTCATTGCCCCCGCTCCCCCCCCCTATGACGTAACGCTCCCCCCCCCAGTGCGCTCCGGGCACTGCCGCCGTGCGCATTGGGATCCGCGTAGGTGTCCGCGCAGGAATCCGCATAGGTGTCTGGTCCGCAGGCGTCGTCGTCGTCGTCGTCGTCGTCGTCGTTCGTCGTCGTCGTCGTCGCTCGTGGTTCGTCGCCCGTCGCTCATCGTCGTCGTGCGCGCGGACGCGGCTGGAGCCTGTTTTTAAGTCCGGGCCGATGACGGCAATCATCGGGGGGGGAGGGGGTCGATGACGTCACGTTTCGCGCCGGCGGCGTTTGGGAATGGTTAGGAATGACGGAGGACAGGTAGCACGAACATATAGGTGGCGATCTGCACCACAACGCCTGTGTACATCACAGTGCCCGCGTGCACCGCAGCGCCTGTGTACACCACACCGCCGATGTACACCACAGCAGCCGCGTGCAACACAGCGCCAGTTTGTGCCATCGTGCCTGCGGGCACAGCAGCTCCTGTGTACACCACAGCGCCTCCGTACACCACATGAGCCGTGCGCAACACAGCACCAGTGTACATCACAATGCCTGCGTGCATTGCAGTGCCTGTGTGCGCCACGGCGCCTGTGTGCACCACATCAGTCGTGTGCAACACAGCACCAGTTGTTGTGTATAGAATTTCAGAAGGAATCTTTGTGACAAAATGGAGCGCGTGTGGATTCCAGAGAACAATGGAAACACATCTTCATGGACAAAAGAGCGCCGCTGGAATCTACGAGTCCCCCGAGTCCGCCCGCATCACCCTAACTCACATTTGCGTCCAGGAGGCTCCAGCTAAACTGGCCGTCCGAGAACCAAGTGGCCCGATTCAATCGACCATTCTGCGGTGCACGCTGAGATGCGCACGTGCGTTGTACCGCCAAGCCGCACGACAGGGGGTAAGAAGGAGGAAAAGGAGGACGAGGAGGAGGCGGAGGTGGAGGAGAAGGGAGGAGGGAAAAACGCCGCATTCGATCATCAGAACTTTCCTGGCGTGGCGTTTAGTTGTCCGCATCAGATCCTGACCTACATGCTCCTACCTGTCCTATGCACGCAGGCACTGTTGTGTACACCGGCGCTGCGGTGCACGCGGATTCTGTGGTGTAGACAGGCGCTGTGGCGTGCACAGGCGCTGCGGTGCACGCAAGCACTGTGGTGTACACAGGCGTTGTGTTGCACATGGCTGCTGCGGTGTATGTACACCGGCGCTCAAGTATTGTGGTATACACGGGCGGTGCGTTGCACACGGCTGTTGCGGTGTACGCAGGCGCTGTGGTGCACACGTGCGGTGTGGTGCACGCGAGCGTTGTGGTGCATACAGGCGCAATGGGCAGATCGCCACTTACATGCTGCTCGCGTCGTCGTCGTCCTTCGTCGCTCGTCGCTCTTCGCGTCGTGCGCGCGGGCGCGGCTGTGGTGCCGGAGCCACACGGCGGGGGGGGGGGCGTCACGTCATACCCCCCCCCCGCCTCCCCCCCCCCATGACGCCCGTCATCGCCGAACATAAAAAACGCCTTCTTGGGGAAGCCACGATCCTGGCATGTTACTTGTTTTGTCCTTGGGCCTCTTTCCTGGCCACTTAATTAGGGGGCCAGGAGCAACTGTCGGGGGTGGACAGACCTCCTACCCTGACGCGTCGATTAAGGAGTTGGCCGTTTTCGGTTCGCGAGAGGGCGTCGCGGCCGTCATTTTTGCGGGTCCAGGTCCGTCGGTTTCGGTCCCAGGCCGTTTTCACTAAGGGGAGGTCTACTAAAGGGAGGTTTGTCCACTGCGAATTCTTTACGCTTCGCGTATCCCCACAGCCCATCTCACAGCAGCAACTCTTGCGAAGCATGCCGACAGTCGTGTTTTTCAGGCGTGTGTCCGCTTGGCCCCGCATATCTCCCCTGTTCCTCCTTCCTCCCGCCTCCTTGTACATCCTCCTTGTGGGGGGAGCGGGAGAAGGACGAGGCGGAGGAGGAGGGAGAGAAAGCGCTCCTCGTGATTTGAGTCGTTTGGGGTTTCTCGTCCTGGTGTGAGTCGTTCGGGCCCTTCTTCCTGGTGTGAGTCGTTCGGGCTCTTCGTGGTGTGAGTCGTTCGGGCTCTTCGTCCTGGTGTGAGTCGTTCGGGCTTCTCGTGGTGTGAGTTGTTCGGGCCCCTCATCCTGGTGTGAGTCGTTCGGGCCCCTCCTCCTGGTGTGACTCGTTCGGGCTCCTCGTGGTGTGAGTCGTTCGGGGCCCGCGTCGTGGTGTGAGTCGTTCGGGCTCCTCGTGGTGTGAGTCGTTCGGGCGCCTCGTCCTGGTGTGAGTCGTTCGGGCCCCTCCTTGTGGTGTGAGTCGTTCGGGCTCTTCGTGGTGTGAGTCGTTCGGGCCCCTCGTCCTGGTGTGAGTCGTTCGGGCTCCTCGTGGGGCCTCTTGGGGGCCTCTTGGAGCCTCTTGGGGCCTCTTGGGGGCCTCTTGGGGGCCTCTTGGGGGCCTCTTGGGGGCCTCTTGGGGCCTCTCGGGGCCTCTTGGAGGTCTACTAAAGGGAGGTTTGTCCACTGCCGAACTAGGGGGCCAGGAGCAACTGGAAACGAGCACGACCAGAAGCGAGCGCGAGCAGACGGGAGCGGCGCCGTGCACGTCGACGCCTCGCAGGCAGGCGGTCGAGGGCGGCAGCGCGCCGTCGGAGCTCTCGGCCAGGGTGTGCGCTTTGCACAGGAGGGAGGGAGGGAGGAGGAGGAGGAGGAGGAGGAGGAGGAGGAGGAGGAGGAGGAGGAGGAGGAGGAGGAGGAGGAGGAGGAGGAGGAGGAGGAGGAGGAGGAGTGAGGAGGAGGAGGAGGAGGAGGAGGAGGAGGAGGAGGAGGAGGAGGAGGAGGAGGAGGAGGAGGAGGAGGAGCCCCCTCCCCCCCGACAGTGGCCCTGGCTGGCCTCAGCAGGCCCCCCCCCGAGCTGCACGAACGAAATGGGCACGGAAAGAGTGGGTACAGTCAAAAACCCGAACAATGCTGCGCGACTTTGCTCAGGGTACCCTTGCGTCCTTGCTCTTCCTTGCTCTTGCGTCCTTGGGGTTTTCGTCGTCCGCCGCCCCAGAAATCCCAACTTCGGCTTCAAAGGGTCTTGCGTCCTTACCGCGCGTCCTTATTAGGGTTTTTGGCTGTGCAGTGCCCAACAGCGGATCTCTGGTTCATCTTGAACGGGGCTCGCTGTCCACGCCGCCGCGGCCCGTGTCCACTCGAGACAGAGGGCCGCCTGCCCAGCAGCGGCCCCAGACCCCCGACGTCATGATTTTTTCATGACGCGACCCCCAGAGGTCTGGACCCCTTCCCCGGGACCGGTTTTTCGTTCTGAATCGTTTTTTGATGGTCCCGAGGCCCGGTAAGGGCCCCTGGAGGCCGAAAATAACGAAAAACCTCCCGTCGTGATTTTTTCACAACGCGAGGGGGTCTGGGGCCGCTGTTGGGTTTGGGGCAACAGTTGTTGCTGGGCACTGTGCCCAGCCTTCCCGTACCCATTTCGGGCGTCCAAGCCCGAGCATCCGGGGGCGGCCGCGGCGCCCCGGCTCTGGGTTGAAGTCGGGCCTGTCCCCCTACAGGAGGAATCGTCAATCATACTCTAAAGCATGGTCCGGGGACATTTTTGTTTTGTGACGATGTTCGACTATGCTCGGGATTCGTTTGCACTATGTTCCTAACTTTTCCGTCCAGAGGCCCCCTGTATGGGGGGAACATGGTCCGGGGACATTTTTGTTTTGTGACGATGTTCGACTATGCTCGGAATTCGTTTTCACTATTTTCCTAACTTTTCCGTCCAGAGGCCCCCTTTGTATGGGGGGAAAAAACGGCCGACCCAACTCCCCAGACCCCCGACGTCATGACTTTTTCATGACGCGACCCCCAGAGGTCCCGACCCATTCCCCGGGACCGGTTGGTCGTCCTGAGTCGTTTCTTGGCGGCCCCGAGGCCCGGGAAGGGCCCCCAGAGGCCGAAAATGGCGAAAAACCTCCCGTCGTGTTCGTCCTGGGTCGTTTTTTGACGGCCCCGAGGCCCGGGGAGGGCCCCTGGAGGCCGAAAAGGGCGAAAAACCTCCCGTCGTGATTTTTTCATGACTCGAGGGGGTCTGGGTGTGGGGGGAAACACGGCCGACCCAACGCTGGGGCGCGGAGCGCCCTCACAGGGGGCGCCGCCCGAGGAGGCGCCGGGGGGTGTCGAGGCCGCCCCCGGGGGTTGCCCGGGGGGGCCCTGCTGCCCAGATGGTCTGGTACCGGAAATTCTCGGTAGCGATGTCGACGCACCCCGAATTTCGGTAGCGACCGAATCTTCGTTTGAGGGCGTTGAAATAGCGGATTTCAGAACGGTCTGATACCGGTATTGGGCGCTGCATTTCGGTATTTCGGTAGCGACCGATCTCTGCGGAGCGCTACCGGAAATTTTCGGTAGCGGACCATCAGGGTGGGGCCAGCCGGTGGGGGCGGGTTGGGAGCGCGCAGCCCCGGAGCTTTTTAATAGGAGGTCGGGGGGAGGATGGAGGGGCCCCAGACCTCCTCGAATCATGAAGAAGTTATGACGGGAGGTTTTTCGCTATGTTCGGCCTCTGAGGGCCCTTACCGGGCCTCGGGACCGTTAAAAAACGACTCGGGATGAAAAACGGGTCCCGGGGAATGGGTCTGGACCTCTGGGGGTCGCGTCATGAAAAAATCATGACGTCGGGGGTCTGGGGCGGCAGCGAGGAGAGATGCCCTGACGTCGGCTCCGTCGTGCTTTGGGGTTGGTTTGCTGAATCGAGATCGTGTCAGGAGTGCACCCAGGACGATGCGGCAGAGCAGGGCGGGCATTTTTCCGCCCCAGGAGCGTGGGGGGCGGGTATTTTCCCGCAGAGGCATGGCGGAAAGAGCGGCGGCGAGGCAGGGCGGGAATCGACCGCAGAGGAGCTTGACATGTGTGCCGCGGATCTCCGCCGCCAAAAATTGCGGAGCCGAAGCCAGAAGAAGCCTTCTACCCAGACCCCCGACGTAATGATTTTTTCATCACGTCGACCCCAGAGTTCTCGACCCCTTCCCCAGGACCGGTTTGTCATCCTGAGTCGTTTTTTGACGCTCCCGCAGCCCGGTGAGGGCCCCCAGAGGCCGAAAATGGCGAAAAACCTCCCGTCGTGATTTTTTCACGACGCGAGGAGGTCTGGGAAGCCAGAAGAAGCCTTCTACCAGGAGATCTGGGGAGGAGGGGCGAGCGCCAAGGAGAGAGAGACGCGCCTCTTCGGGCGCGGCCCGCGCCGGGCAGGCGCTGTGGGCCGCGCGAGGCCCCGCGTGCGCGCCGCGCCCAGCCGGCTCGGCCGGCGGCGGCGGCCCCGCGCCGCCGCACCCCGAGAGCCGGGCGCTGCAGATGGCAGCCGAGGCCCGAGCCCAGACCCCAGACCTCCTCGCTCGCGTCGTGAAAAAATCACGACGGGAGGTTTTTCACTATTTTCGTCCTCCGGGGGCCCTCGCCGGGCCTCGGGACCGTCAAAAAACGACTCAGGACGAAAAACCGGTCCCGGGGAAGGGGTCGGGACCTCTGGGGGTCGCGTCATGAAAAAATCATGACGTCGGGGGTCTGGGACGTGCGGCGGCTCGGACACGAACAGGGCGCTGCTGTTCCTCAGGGCGCTGCTGTTCCTCAGTTTTCGGCCTCGGGGGGCCCCCCGGGCGCTGCAGGTGGCAGCCGAGGCCCGAGCCCAGACGTGCGGCGGCGCGGACACGAGCAGGGCGCTGCTGTTCCTCAGTTTTCGGCCCTGGGGGGGCCCTTGCCGAGCCCTGGGGGCGTCAGGAATCGCGGCTCGGAGGGAAGAACCGGCCCCGGGGAGCGGGTCGGGGCTTCTGGGGACCGCACGCTGAGAAAATCAGGGCATCGCAAGTCTGGACTGGGGCACAGCCCCTGCCCCTCCTCCTCCTCCTCCTGCTCCTCCTCCTCCTGCTCCTCCTCCTCCTCCTCCTCCTGTTCCTTCTCCTCCCCTCCGGCGAGAGATCGTCGTCGCCGCGGCGGGGCGCAGCTCGAAGTGTAAGCACTGGCCAGCATGGACCCCGCGACCCATGCAGACATCCGACGTCTTCAGCTTCTCAATGCTCAGGAGGGAAAAAACACACAGGCACAATTCATCGTTGATTCCCAAGAAAATATGGGCAAATATGGAAAGTGGGGTGGGAGACGACCCCCCGAAAATATGGGGAAATGTGGGGGACCTTGTTATTTGTGTGTATTTATTTGTGTGTCCTGGGGCCCCTTCAAATGCGTTCTCCACGCAAGTCCCGACACCCTTGGGATCTGCAAGTTGTAATGATTTTGCACCGGGCGGTTCCGCCTGGTTTCGGGCCCCAGGGCAATCACAGATCGATGCAGCTCGAAAACTTTGGATCCAGAATGCATGTATTAGAGGTGCTTGTCAAGGTTGCTTATTTTGCCCCCAAGTCTGCGCCCCCAGAGTGACCCGACACCCTCGTGCTCCTCGCGTTGGTTTCCCCCAGCGCAGCGGAAGTCGAACATCTTATCCAGTGTATCTGCCATGTGAGCGACGCAAAAAGCGGATTCGATTGCGTAAGTTGTTCGCGTAAGGTCTCGCGTAATCGCCCTCGCTTCCAGTTTAGCGTGCCGCGTTGGTGGCTGGCGTAAACCGCGGCTCAAGGTCGCTACGGTAGGTTCGCATCGTGCCGACCGGCGGCGGCCCCGCTTGAACGCCGCCGGCGGTCCAGAATCGAACGATGTTGAACGGTCTGACTTTTCGGAAACGGCCGATCGTTCAAGGTTGAACGATCCCCGCAGAGTCAGAAGCCAACGCCGAAGTCGGCACGGCACGGCACGACACGAATATGCCATCTCGCGTAAGTCCCGCTTCTTTCCGTTGCCCATGTCATGTCGAAGCCGTGCCGTGTCGACGTGCCCGGGCCGTGTGTCAAGGGAGGAAAAACCACCCGGGGCGGACAATGGATTTTCATTGAACGGCCTTCGGCGCACACTGTACAGCCCTGCCCTGTTTGATTCCTTGTCGGGGTGCGTTGACCGCACGGCCTCGCGTGTCGGGGTGGCTCTTCTCGGGGTGGACTTTCTGCCCTCTAGTGTGGTGCTGGAGCCGTGGCGCGCAGGCTGCGAGGGTTGCGCTGGGCGGCGCGGGAAGCGCGGGAGGGGGGGGTGACTGGCGCGCGGCCCGCGCCGCGAGCCGAGAGCTGCCGCCTCGACCGCAGCTACGGTGGGGGCGCTGGGTAAGGAAGGTGCCCAGGAGGCCTCCTTCTCCGCCTCCTCCCCCTTCTCCGTCTCCTCCTCCTCCTCCTCCTCCTCCTCCTCCTCCTCCGCCTCCTCATCCTTCTCCTCCTCCTCCTTCTCCGCCTCCTCCCCTTTCTCCGCCTCCTCCTCCTCCTCCTCCTCCTCCTCCTCCTCCTGCTCTTCCTCCTCCTCCTCCTCCTCCTCCTCCTCCTCCTGCTCCTCCGCATCCCAGACGGAAGCCAATGGTCTGGCCTGCGCCGGCTTCAGACCCTGGAGGATTCCTTATCTGATGAGGGCGGTGGTGATATCCATGGTCCATGGCCAGTCCATGACTGGAGCTCCACCAGCTCGCAGACCCTGGACTCCTTATCCAATGGCTCCTCATCCAAGGCCCTCGCCGTAGGTCCCATGGCCCGTGGGGGTTTCGTCGGGGCGGCTGTGCCTTGGAGTCGGCTGGGGGTCGGAGTTGGCCCAGCACGGATTCCGTTCAAGATACTGGGTGCGAGTTTTTTGTTCCTCCATTTCTCGGGCTCCAGGGGCCGTGTTCGGCCCCCAGGACCGTCACAAACGGATTCGGGTAGAACAGAAACTCCACCACAGGGACCCTGGGAGGGGTCCAGGGACCGATCTCGAACGGAGTTGCCGCGATATCCCCCCTGTCTGGACCGAGGTTCGGGTCCGATCCAGCTCGGACCCCCGTGGCCGCCTCCGAGTCGTGCCTGCCTCCACGAAAGCGCCCCCGACGTCGTCGCCGCGCGGGTTTCCCAGAGCCCCGACTTCGTGATTCGTTCACAATCCCGAGGCCCAGTGCAGGACCCCAGAGGCCGACGATAGGGGGAAAAAAAAAAGCCTCCCGATGGCGATTTTGCCTCGCAGCGCGAGGAGGTCTGGGCTCCTGTCCCCGCTGTCGGCCGCAGTCGCCCTGGCTTCCCTACGGGTGCCGTCTTCAATACATCCTCCGCGTGCGGGTCATGTATTAAAAATGCAGGGACTTGGTATTTAACGCAACGATGAGTTCATGCATACATTGATCCCTAGGCAGGTCAGGTCACGCCCGTGCGCCGGAAGGCGAGCCCATGAAGGGCGCAGGCGGTGGCAATCGGCAGCGTGCAACACACGCGCGCGCCACATCTAAGGAAAACAGCACGTGCGTCTAAAAAAAAGGGAGGACTCGTTCACCTGGCCTTATCGTTGTGGTGGTGCGCTGGAGCGTGCGCTCGAGCGTGAAGCTTATCCCTAGATTTAGTCATGTATTAAAAATCTTATACACCTCAGGCGATGCTTAAGAAAACTTGAGTTTTCGGCCAGAGTCTCGATTATTCTTAATATTTCAATGTAAATCCTAAGATGTTGATAGAAATTTTGGGTTTTTATTCGAGTTCTGAGACCATGAATTTCTTAACCCATGATTTCTTAACCATTTCGCGTGGTGTATGTTTGAAAATCCTATGTTTCAGAAGCTGCCCTGTGCTCTCTTCACCCCTGCCCGCTCAGCCTTTGGGCGGGGGCGGTCGCTGAGACACACTCTTTGCGGAGGAGCAGCGGCAGAGCAGCGGAACCACGCCCCCGGCGGGGGCGCCCGACGCCGGCCCGGAGAGCGAACGGGTACGTCGGGAGACGACCGACAGACGCCCGGCATGGGCACCGAAGGAAGGGGTACAGTGCCCAACAGCAGTCCCAGACCTCCTCGCGTCGTGAAAAATCACGACGGGAGGTTTTTCGCTATTTTCGGCCTCCGGGGGCCCTCGCCGGGCCTCGGGACCGTCAGAAAACGAGTCAGGACGAAAAACCGGTCCCGGGGAATGGGTCGGGACCTCTGGGGGTCGCGTCATGAAAAAATCATGACGTCGGGGGTCTGGGGTTCCTGTTCATTTTGAACAGGACTCGCTGTCCGCGCCGCCGCGGCCTGTGTCCATTCGAGACAGGAGGCCGCCCCCCCAACAGCGGCCGCTGTTGGTTTGGGACAGCATTTGCTGTTGGGCATAGTACCCATTTTTTCGGTACCCATTTCGGGCGTCCAAAGACATGGGCACGGAAAGAACCCAGAGACAGGGCTCGATTGCAGCAAAGGTGGAACGAAGGCAGAGCTAGGGAGGACGAGGACAGAACGAGAACGGAAAGCACTGTTTAACTCGAGCCCTGCCCAGAGATCCAACGTATGGAAAAAATCAAGACGGAGGTTTTTCTTATTTTTCGGCCTCGAGGAGCCCTCACGGGGCCCCCGGACCGTCAAAAAAAGACTCAGGATGAGAAACCGGTCCCGGGGAATGGGTCGAGGCTTCTGGGGACCCCGTATGGAAAAAATCACGACGTCGGATCTCTGGGAATGGGTACAGAAGCCGACAGCAGTTCTTGTTCACTTTGAACCAGATTCGCTTTCGGCGTCGCCGCGGATGGTGTCCATTTGAGACAGACGGCCGCCTGCCAAACAGCGGCCGCTGTTGGTTCGGGACAACATTTGCTGTTGGGCACTGTGCCCATTGTTTCCGTGCCCATTTCGGGCGTCCAAGAAACAGCGGTCGGGGGTTGGTGAAGTTGTCCCTGGGCCATGGTGCCCCCAGCTTTTCGCTTCATTTCGGAGCCCCTGGGGGCCCTCTGGGCGTGGCGAGGGGTCCTCTGGAGGCCGTGGGGGCCTCCTCGGAGATCCTGGGAGCACCTTGGGCCATGGCCACTGCTAGCGACACCCGGAGCGGCAGAGCGGAAAACGGAACACCGACCGGGCCGGCCTGGGGCCCAGCATCGGTGAAGGCGCCCAGGCCTGGCCAGAAAGGCGTGCGTCGGATGCAACTCCTGGGAGATCAAATTCTGAGTTTGCCCTGGTCCGGAATCCCGCTTCATTCATCCGGCTTCATCCCGCTGAATCCGGATGAATTCCGCTTCATCCGCAGCCCAATCCGGCGTAGCAGCCCCCCTGGTGGGGCTTCATTCTCCCTAGTCCTTCCGCCGAAGACCTCCCAGAGGCTGCCCCCTGAGCGTACACACCGATCCTGGCCCAGAATTGGCCTGGCCAAGATCGGTGTCGGTATGTGGCTGGTGCCCCGCCCGAAGCGGGGGGAGGGTGCCGAGAAGGTGCAGAGGGGGCAGCCTGGGTCACCCGCACGGGCGCGAAGGCAGCCGCCTCTCGCCGACGGGGCCAGAGAGTTGTCCCTCTTCAGTGGGCGGCTCGGGAGTACAGAGATGACGATGACGATGACGATGACGTCATCGCCGTCGTCGTCATCGTCGTCGTCATCGTCATAGGCATCGTCGTCGTCGTCGTCGTCGTCGTCAAAGCTTCGCGCCCTGCGCAGCTGGTAGCGCGAAGTTCGGGGGCACCCGGGAGCCTGGGCAGCAGCCTGCTCACGACCTGCCGCCGTCGCCGCCCCCCCGCCGCCGGCATACCCGGGGGGGGGGGGTTCGCTGAGGTGCTGAGCTGCGTGGAGGACCCCTTGCGTTCGCAAGTCGTCGACAGGCGCCCGGCGCGAGGGAAGAAGAGTCGGAGGCGGATAGACCTCCTACCCTGACGCGTCGATTCAGGAATTGGCCGTTCTCGGTTCGCAAGAGGGTGTCGCGCGCGTCATTTTTGCTTGTCCAGGTCCGTCGGTTCCGGTCCCAGGCCGTTTTCACCAAGGGGAGGTTTACTAAAGGGAGGTTTGTCCACCGCCGAAAGAGCGGGTACTGGAGGATGTGACTGGGGGTCGTGTTCACGCGGCGGCGCCCGGGATGACGATTAGGAAAAGCCGGCCGCGGGCTGGAAAACTATCTTCTTTAATGGTTCTCCTCCAGTCAGAAAATTGCAGAAATAGCAGGAAACTATTTGTTTTGTTTAATCGTTCTCTCCCATTTTTTTATGAATCGTCATCCCGCATTACTGGAGTTGCGCCGATCAGTGGGAGAGCTAGGTCGCCCACACGGGTGCGAAGACAGCTGTGCTTCGCGCGGCCAAGGGCAGAGAGCCGCCACTCTCCTGAAAGAGGGGGGGCGCGGGGGCGAGAAGGTGCCCGCGCACAGCACGTCGCGGGGCGCGATGCTCGAAGCTGGGCGACCTGGATCGACATCCTTGCTTTGTATTTTTAGGCCTTCAAAATGGGGCCCGAGTTGGTAGGGTCGGAGGTTCGCCGATGCATTGGCGATGCGGCTCGATGTGGAGCCCGATCTTCTCCGTGCCGACGTCGCCGATACATTGGCGATGCGGCGCGATCCTCCGACTCCACCTGCCCTGACCCCACCATCCAGGAGGCCTCAGGTGTTGGCCCAGCGTCTCTTCGGCAGCCTCCGCTCCAGGAGTGCCGTCGAAGTCTTCTGGGGCGCCCTGGGCGCGCACACGCGGGGGCGTGCCCGCAAGACCAGCCCAGGGGATGCCACCAGCACTTTCGCGAGGGCTGGCCGGGTCGCAGCCCTGATCGTTCCGAGCACCCATGGGGCCTCTCGGGCAACCTCGCCTCGAGATCTGGCCACCTCTGACCGCGTCAGGGCCCCCGCGTCGGCAGACGGGGAGGCCAGGCTACTGGGCGACAGAACTGCGACGTCGCATGCTTCCACCAGAGGTGTCGACCCCTTCCCCAGGAACGGGTTTTCATCCTGAGCCGTTCCTGTCACAGTCCTGGAGCCCGGCGATTGGCCCACGAGGACAGAGTTGCAGAAAACAAGAGACCGTCGCGTGACTGTTTCGCGACGCGACCCTGACTTCGGATCCGCCGTCGTTACTTCGCGCGATTTTGAATCTAGTGCGGAAGTATTCGCCTTACCTGTCAATCTCCTCTGTTGCCGATTTCGGCCCTGCTTTGCCGCCGCTGTTTCCGCAGCACCCGTGCGGGAATCAGGGGATGAGGTGCCCGCCCTAGATTGCCTGAGGCGGGAATGTCCGCCCTACTTTTTGCATCGTGTGGGGTGCATCTCCGACGCACTCGTAGGTCGGAAAATCGGCCAAAGTACGGCGGATCCGAAGTCAGGGACAGCATGAGATGCCGTTGCGTGGTTGTTTCGCGACGCGAGGAGGCGGAGGGGAGGCCCGCGTCGGCGGATGGGGAGGCCCTCTTACGTGGCTCGCCGATCCAGGACAGGGGCGGGATGAATGGAGGGAGGAGCGAGGAAGAGGAGGAGGAGGAGGAGGAGGAGGAGGAGGAGGAGGAGGGGGAGGAGGAGGAGGAGGAGGAGGCTTTTGTCAGTATTTGCCACAGACCAGTCTTTTGCAGATCATACGTTTGGCATATCATGCGTGGCATATGCTGCACTTCTTGCTCCCGCAGCCATTTCGGATTCAGGGGAGTTGTCCAAGTGGCGCGGGGTGCCAGGACAAACCCATCCTCTCTAGTATTTGTTTCTCTCCCTCCTGAGATTGAGGCCATCGGGAACCAGCGGTTTTCCCGTTGGTAGCGGAGCGTAGTGCTCCAGCGCCCTAGGAAATGCGCACCACAGACCCTTGCCGGGAGGCGCCGGCAGACGATAGACCAGTCACGAGATGGCATGTTCCGACACAACGGATGCGAAGGGGCTTCGGTACTTCCGTGGAGACGTGAACCAGGGTGGCCATGAGGAGTTGAGGAAATGGATCAAGTGGGCCAAGTCAGCCATGGCTTGCCGGAAGCTGGAGGTGACCCAACGGAGACCTTTCATATAATTATGCCCTGCAGGGTTCGGCTCTCGAGCTTGTCGATCACCTGGAGTTTGAAGACCACGAGTGTGAAGATGGTGACGACAAGCTCGCCGAGCTGCTGCTCCAAAGATGTCCAGCCAAGGAACAGGAGGACATTCTTGGTGAGCACCTCGAGGCAGTTTTTGGTTTGCGCGAGCACGAGGGCGAAGCCGTGGCGGCCTGGTTCGGCAGAGCCAAAAACATGTTTCAGAAGTGTTCGGCCAAGGCAAGCGTGCAGTTCCCCACGGAGGCCCAGGCGCGGATCCTGCTGCGCCGCTTCGGGCTGACACTGGGCCAGCGGGCGATCGTGAAGGCGAAGGCGGCAAAGTACACGGCCGAGGCGGTGGAGATGGCTATTCTGGCCGTCTTCCCGACGTACAAAGTACCGCAACTACGACGCGCTGATGCTGGCGGGCTGCTGGCCGACTCGGACGACGCAGATGAGGAGTGGCAGTCTGAACTCGAGAGCGCTCTTCAGGGCCGGACCGCCCAGGAGGGCGGCTTCGCGGACATCGAGGCTGGGCACGAGGACGGCGCCGAGACCGTCGGCCCAGAAGAGATGTTCGAGGAGGTGAACGTCATCGAGATGCTGGCGGCTGCGTGGAATGGGAAACGACCGGAGATCAATGGCGCATGGAAGGCCAGGAATTCCCAGGAGGCGGACGAGCTTCACATCACCCCTTGCCGCGGGCTGGAGCACGCCAAGAAGAAGACCAGTGGCCACAGGCGCAGGGAATGTTTGAAGAAGGAGGGAAAGGGCAAAAGCGAACTCCGAGGGCGGGGACCGACCAGCGCTGGCGCGGCGTGCAACAACTTCGGGAGCGACGACAGGCAGAGTCGAGCGAGGGACCGACGGAGCCAGTCGAGATCCTCTTCGCCTGTCCCGTCGGGAAGGGCGTCGTGGGCACAGGCTGTGGCCGCTCGCTGATTGGCGAGAACTCATTCAAGGAGCTGAAGACGGCGCTGGACAAAATGGGTCTGGAGCTGAAGTTCTACGAGGAGTTGAACGTGTTCAGGTTCGGCAGTACGTAGTGGCATGGAGGAGACCCACCGCGCAGACAAGATCGCAGTGGTGATCGGCGGCGCAAGTGGCCACGTCATCGCAGCCATCGCGAAGGGTGATGTTCCCCTGCTGCTGAGCAAGCCCCTGCACAAGGCCTTGAAAGGGCGCGTGGATTTCACTGCGAATAGCATCGCCGTCGACGCGTTAGGCACCCGCGTCGACCTCGAGGAGACCGTCTCTGGCAATTGCACCATGCCGGTCGTTCACCAGGCGAAAGCGGCCCACTGCGTCGACCAGGTGGCCCGCCTAGTTGAGCAGCTGCCCCGGCCCGAGGACCGCGCCTCGAGCGACGCGCCCAGTGATCGGCCGCCGAAGGGGCCCCGGGATGGCCAGAACGACACCGAGGTCGAGGAAGCTCCCAGTTCCTCCGTGCTAAAGCGAAAACCACGACGGCGATTTCAGTATCATGTTCAGGAGGCCCTTGGAGCTTCCCAGGAGAAGGTCAAACGGCGCCTTCCTGAATGGTTTCCGCCGCCATAGGCACTTAAACAAGCCGAAGACACCGACCGGGGGGCCGGGCAAAAGCGACGGTGCCATCGCGGGCCATGGCTTGGGAGACCGACGGATCCAACGCCGGGCTTCGAGTGATTTGAAGCGTTTCCGAGCTCGGATGCTTATCGCTTGTCTTCCGCGCGCGTGGCGCAGTAGTTTTGCGACGGTGAATGCGCGCGACTTTACCGCGACGGAACATCCGCGCATGGCGCGGCACGCGCGCGCATGCGATATTAATTACATGAGATGCATGCGCCGTTGGATCGCGGAGACGACGCCGCGTTCGGGCACTCCTTTTTCAGCCGATAGCGTGGAACATGCCTGAAATGAAACAGCTCATGGAACGGTCGTCGACGCGCAGACGGACACGCGCGCGCGTGGGTCACGAGAGTCTGGCGGGGCGCGGTCCATGCAGAAGCGTGCGCGCGCTGGGCTCCCCCAAACAACCTGCGACGCCCCTTGAGAAGAGATGCCCAGGGAACCGCGACCACTCGACGGTTGAGGGGGGAAGTCAAGCGGGGCCTCGCGCAGTGAGCGGGCGGGCCGACAATCTCCGGCTTTTTTTGGGAGCTATCTTTGGAGGCACCGATGGTCGCGCGCTGTTTGGGCTGCTCGCGTGGGCGCTCCCCTGAGCGTCGACGAGAGGCTTGCTCTTCTGCCTTTGGGGTCGAATTTCCGCGTTTCAGGCGAGCGCGGCAACTGTCTGCTTTGTGACCGCGTCTGCCGGCCTGGAGGACTGCAGCCCGAATCAGGAGATGGCCGAGTCGGCCCAGGCCATTCCGACGATCGCCAACGCCCAGGACGGCCTAATCGCCTCGAAGAGGCCCAACCTCAACCTGGGCCGCGCGGCCCCGCGGGAGACGGCGCGGATCCCCAGGCGCGGCGGGGAACACGATGTGCCCGCGCGTTTGGCCCGAAGGTTCCAGCGTGACATTTACGACGAAATCGACGCGCCGAAACCACGTGGAGTTGCGTCGGGGCACCGCGCGCTTGACGTTGATAAGCAGCCAGGCATCGACGGCGCGAACATCCCCGGGTGGAAGGGCCCGACTCGCCCGGCGCCTGTTTCTAGATATGGTGGACGATGCGTTTTCGTTTCAGGTAGTTGCGCCGTTCTTGCATCGCGGAGCCTCAGAGAACTCGCGAAGTCCATCGCCAGAACTGGGCGCGCTGGGCAGGGCGGGCCGAGCGCGTCGCAGTAGATGAGGGCAAGGCCAACGCAGGAGCTGCGTTGACCGACCCGCTGGAATTAGACGAGACTGAAATCGTGCCAGTGGCGGGGCAGGGGGGGCGGCAGAACGGGGAAACATCATCACGCGGGGGGGGCGGTGGAAGCGCATCTTCAAGAAACTGTTCGAGGCAGTCCAGCCAAGAGATTCCCGAGAATGGGAAGAGCGCGCTGATGCTACTACCGATGCCAAAGAAAGAACGCTGCGCGTGGACGGGCACTCGCCCTACTAGCGCGTCCTGGGTCAGGAGCCTCGACTGCCCGGGGACTTGCAACAGGGCTCAGTGGGCGCGCTTGGCGCGCCCGGTCCACTGCGCGACGCCGCTTGCTTTCGCGCTCAGAAGATCGCGCAGCTGATCGCAGCTTCAGCGTTGCATGCCAGGAGCGATCAGGACCTTCGTCGGGTAGTTGCGGCTCGGAATCGAGTCGCTCGCACGTTTCAACCCTGAGATGCGAGCCTACTGGAGGACAGGCAGCAAGGCTCCTGCTCGTCGGCGTGGGCGGGAGGTTCTCGCCAGGCAGCGCGGTCGCAATTGGTGGCTGCCCCACCGAGGGCGCCTCGTCCGAGCAGGTCCGTCCCAGTTCCCGGCCTTCCGGATTAGCGAGGTCCCCAGCCGGCGGAGCGCGTGCCCCAGGCCGAACAACAACGGTTGAGCACGGTTGGGGGGTGTCGACATATCGACGAAGCACGAGTTCCCACCTGAGCCTCTTGGCGCGTTTAGCCGAGGGCGTTCCAGGAGGCGCGGGTCGTCCCGAACGGCCGCCGGAGACCCGAGCCACGGCTCGAAGTTAAATTTCGGCGGCCCGCCGAGTGGGGGGGTGCAATGGAGAAGGCCTTCTCAGAAGGCGGCGGGAGTTCTCCCGCGCCCTCGCGCCTTCCGAGAAGTTTTCGGCGTCTTCGGGGACGGCCCAGGAAACTCTTCAGACGGCTGGGGGGCTTCCGAAGGCCCGCCCGCCCTTCCTCGCTTCCCCCCAGGGTTCGCCGCCGATCTAGCGCGCGGCCCCAGAGCCCAGGCCAAGAGCCGATCTCGCGGTGACAAACACCACGACGAACGGTTCTTAGCCATTTGCGGTCTTCTGGGGGCCCTCGCCGGGCACCGGCGCCGTCGAATAACAGTTCGGGATGAAGAGTTGGCGCTGGAGGAGGGGTCGAGACCTCTGGGGGTCCGCGCTGCGAACAGAATCGCTGCAAGGTCAGGGTGTCTCAATGTGTGTCTACCCCGCCTGAGTGCACTGCGCGCCTTGTGCCGCTCAGCGCTGCGGTGCTTACGACGCACTGAACCATGAGGTCGCGATTCGCCGAACGCCAGCAAAATTCGCCACATCGCGACAACATCCACGCCGCGAGTGCCCTATACCCTGTTTTTTCGCGCCACCTTTCGAGCCGCATCGATGTGGAACCTGATAAGATCCACGCCGACGTTGCCGATACATTGGCGATGCGGCGCGATCCTCCGACCCCGTCTACCCTGACCCCATCCAGGAAGCCTCTAGCATTGCCCCAGGGTCTCTTCGGCAACTTCAGCTCCAGGAGTGCCAGCGCAGTCCTTTTGGGCGCACTCGTCTGCGCCGCGTCTCGAGCGGCATAGATTTGCGCCCCCGGGGCCCCAGACCAGGCGAGAAGGCCCGTGGTGAAAATCGGGTGGGTGGTAATGGAGGCTTGCATATCTGGGGGGTGAAGAGAAAGCAGCACCTCTGGCACACTCTTGGGACCATGTAGGGACTCGTTAGGGGCCCGCTGTTGCTTTGCGCCTTCGGGAAAACGTTCGGCGCCGGGACTGCGCCAGCGGTTCGCTGCGCAGTGGAATCTACGCGCGAGGAATGGAGCATGTGTCGACCCACAGCTGCGATTTTCTAGGGCGCGCCACTGTCTTGGCTGATTAAAGACCCCGTTTAGGAAAAAGTGGTAGCATTAGACGCCGTGGATTCACGAAATCATTCAAGGACACGTCCCGCCAGCGCAACGAGCACGGATCGAGCAACAGCCAGAGCGGGCGCACCAGACTTTGGCAAGCCAGCCGACCCATTAGATCAAGGGCGGCATCTGGCATGATGGGCCTGTTTTCCACCACCACCACCACCATAAGTTGGAGGGGGGAAGGAGGTGGAGGACGAGGAGGAGGAGGAGGAGGACGAAGAGGAGGATGAGGAGGAGGAGGAGGAGGAGGACGAAGAGGATGAGGAGGAGGACGAAGAGGAGGAGGAGGAGGAGGAGGAGGAGGAGGAGGAGGAGGAGGAACCCCTGCCCCTCCAACTTATGGTGGTGGTGGTGGAAAGCAGGCCCATCACGGCAGTATCTGGCTGATGGAGCAGCGCCAGGCCCCGACAGGGGGGTGCGCGGCGACGTCCGGGCGGCGTGCGCGCGCCCCGAGGCGGGCCTTCTCGGCAGGCTCGGGAGGCCCCATGGCCTTCCGAGAAGTCTTGCACGAGCCTTCCCCGCAGAGGCACAGACAGCTCCTCGAGCGGGCGCGAGGGTGCCGAGAGGCCCCGCCGCCCCTTTTGGAGCGGGCCTTCTGCGTCTCGGCGCCCCCCTCGGTGCGCCGCCGAGGTCTGTTTTCGGGCCATGGCTCGGGTCTCCAGCGGCCGCTCGGGACGACCCGCGCACCCCTGGAACGCCCTCGGCGAGGCGCAGCCGCTGGAGCGCGTTCTGAAGCTGGTCCCCCCGCCGAGGACCCGCGGAGGCGCTCGAAGACCAGGGGCCTCGAACCCGCAGCTGCGCCCATCCCGCCTCCGCCCCCTCGTTCGCCGCCGATCAGGGCAGGGCATCGGTGGACGAGCCCACTCTGGCGCCACTGAGGGGGAGGATGAGGAGCGCAGGAGGAGGAGGAGGAGGAGGAGGAGGAGGAGGAGGAGGAGGAGGAGGAGGAGCAGGAGGAGGAGGAGGAGGAGGAGGAGGAGGAGGAGCCGACACACGCTCTGAGGACCATCGAGCGGGTCCCTGCGGGCGCTTGCCTCGCCTCGCCTCGCCTACCCAGACGCGCGATGCCGTGATTTGTCTATGACGCCGGCCCCCAGACATAGGTCTCGACCGATTCCCAGGGACTGACTCTTCGTCCTCAGTCGTTTTTGACGGCCCCGGGGCCCGGCGAGGGACATATAGAGGCCGAGCATCGAGCGGCCGCGGCGGCCGCAGCGGCCGCCGTGGCGGCCACGTCGGCGCGGCACCTGCCGCGCGGAAGTTGCAGGTCGAGGGTTGTCCGAGGCGGGAATTTAGACCACCGCTTGGAGGATCAATGTTCGGGGACCTCGCAGCCGGTGGATATGGATATATTCGGGCCCCCGGGGGACAGCATTTTTCCATATCCACCGCCCGCTGGGGCACCAGGTCGTCGTTTCCCAGGCGGTAGATATGGATAAATCCCCGCCTCGCAGGTCGACGCCAACGCACGTTCTGAGGCTCATAGTCCTGGCTCCCTGCCGGCGTCCTCGCCTCGCCTCGGCCGGGCCCTCGCCAGGGGCTGGCGCTGTTGTTCGGGCCTGGTTGTTCCCTCGCCCTCACTCTTCCAGGCCTTCCGTGCTGACCTTCCACACTCTTGCGATTCGTGAAACGCTGACTTTTCGTGCGTTTCCTGAGGCTTTTAATAACTTCAATGCATCACCTTCCGCGCCTTCCGCAGAGGTCGGCAGGTATGGAAGATGGAGGTGGAGGGTTGTCGACCAAGTGGGCAAAATGTGGCAGTCGCCCCTCACGGTCTGCGGCCTGATCTCCTCCCTTGCTCTCCAGTTGCCTTTCTGTCTGCAGCCCATCATTGTAACGTTAAGTCGGGCCTGTCCCTCTACATGGGGAATATTCAACAATTGTTGAAAAATACTCAGGGGACGATGTTTGGACTATTACCTAACAGATTTTGCTGATAGGTTTCTAGTGGTCTCAAAAGAGAGCAGCAGATGACTCCACAGGGGGGTCGGGGCGGGACCCGGGGCATGCCGCCGAAGCCCAAATCGCTTAGGACATCCTCGCAAAATCGCTCTTGGTGCTCCCAGAATTCCATTCCCGGGCCACATTTTGGATGCCCGGAGCCAACTGTAGGCCACTTCGTGCTCTTCGACTTCCCAGAACTCCATTCCCGGGCCACATTTTGGATGCCCGGAGCCAACTGTAGGCCACTTCGTGCTCTTCGACTTCCCAGAACTCCATTCCCGGGCCACATTTTGGATGCCCGGAGCCAACTGTAGGCCACTTCGTGCTCTTCAAGTTCCCAGAACTCAATTCCTGGGCATGATTTTGAATGCCCGGAGCCAACTGTAGGCCACTTCGTGTTCTTCTAGTTCCCAGAACTCCATTCCTGGGCCACATTTTGAATGCTGAGGCAGGCTGATGCTGCGGCTGAGGCAGGCTGAGGCTGAGGCAGGCTGAGGCTGAGGCCGAGGCTGAAGGCAGACTGAGGCTGAGGCTGAAGCAGACTGAGGCTGAGGCTGAGGCAGGCTGAGGCTGAGGCTGCAGGCTGATGCTGAGGCAGGCTGAGGCTGAGGCTGAGGCTGATGCAGGCTGAGGCTGAGGCAGGCTGAGGCTGAGGCCGAGGCTGAAGGCAGACTGAGGCTGAGGCTGAAGCAGGCTGAGGCTGAGGCTGAGGCAGGCTGAGGCTGAGGCAGGCTGAGGCTGAGGCTGAGGCAGGCTGAGGCTGAGGCTGTGACTGCGACTGCCGTTGCCGCTGCGACTGTCATCGCGAATGCGACTACGACTGCGAGAACAGCAGAATTCTACAACTGGATTTTCATCTGAATCTTAAGGGGAATGCTTTCAGATATGCTTCTACACATCGCTGTTAGGTTGCTTTGCCGGGATAATTTTTGACAATGTTTGAATGCTTTTGGGGGGGGGGGGATTTTTTGTTTCTCGTCCTGAATCCCCCTGCAGGGGGACATGCCCGACTTCATTGCAACGCTCAGAAGAGAGTCGGGCCTAGGTCCCAGGGCCTGGATGCCATGATTTGTTCCTAGCGACGACCCCCAGAGGTCTCGAGCTCTCCCTCGGGACTGGCGTTTCGTCCCGAGTCTTATGATGTTCCAACCTACTTTAGCCTTGATCACCAGAAAGAATTTCGAGCACCCCAAACAAACACCGAAACTCGAGGGTTTTCGCGTGTCGGGCCCTGGGAGACGCTCGCCCGACACCGCTTCGACTCTTTCGACATTATTTCGGCGCTTTTCCTGGTGCTCGAAATGATTTCTGGGATGTGGTCTTCAAGCAAGCTGGGAACAACTTAGCCCGAGTCGTCCTCTTGCGGGGCCGGGGCACGGGGCCCCGCAGAGGCCGCAGGCAGCCAGAAGCCGTCCATGGCGGTTTTGTGTTCTTGCGGCTCGACGGGGTCTGGGGCGCGGGCGGGCGCCGCGCTGCTTTCGCGTCCGCCGCATGTCGCAAGGAGGGCGGCGATTTCTGCCCTACACTCAATATGTCGGGCGTGTCCCTCTACAGGGGCAATATTCAGACATAGTCAAAACATAGTCTGGCGACGATGTTTTAAACTTTTGTTTCAAATATGTTGGGGTTATTGTTTTACCATGTTTCATTTTTCGCCCAAAATCCCCCTGTAGGGGGACAGGCCCGACTTAACCCTACATGCTGGTCGCTGAAAGTAGGAATGCTTGGATTCCCAGATCCCAGTACATTTCAAGCGCCTTCCCACTTCAAGCACCGATATGTGTTTTTGCCGTGTTTTGTGACTCTCCGGGAGGGCCCGAGCCCCATCTATTTGATCCGCCCTCCTGCTTCATGGGTTGTATATACTTCTTCCGACCGACACGTGCTGTTCAAGCTCTTTTGATGCCGACTTCTGCCGTACTTTGCGGGCACGTTGTTCCCGCCATACTTTTGCTATGCTTTTTTTCTGAGGCGAGAGTCCCGCATGCTTTTTCGCATCGTTCGGGGTGGCTTGCCGACACATTTTCATGTCGGGAAATCAACGAAAGTCCGGAGTCATTCTGTACAGCAGATCACGGGAGCCGTGTATACCTTCGTCAGTCCGCTTCTTGAGCGCATAGGCGTCGATTTAGCGTCGAACAGCTTTGATTGCGTAGTTTCGGAAAAGCCAAAAAGATGGCATGGGAGGTTCCCATGTTGCCTCAGAAGATTCATGGGGGAGCTCAGACCCCCCGACGTCAAGATTTGTTCATAACGTCGATCCTCAAGAGGCCTCTCGACCCTCTCCGCGGGGCTGGCTTTTCGCCCCGAGTCGTTTTGTTGACGGCCCCGCCGGCCCCGCAGCCCGGCGAGGACCCCTAGATGCCGAATCTTCGGCCACGCGCAGATGTGGTACGGGAAGGGGGAAGGCTTCTTAGAAGTACCCCTGCTCCTCGGACGGCGCGGGCCCTGTTTCTAGATGTGCAGGGCCGGCGCCTTCTGAGAAGCAGGCTCCGTCTAAGAAGCCTTCCCCCCTCCCCCCTACCCTCCTCTGCCCGCCGCCAAAACATGACCAAGAACCTCCCCAGACATGCGACGTGCAGGTTTTTTCAGTGCGGGGTTCCTGGAAGTCCTGACCCTTTCCCCGGGACGGGCTTTCCATCCAGAGCTGTTTTTGGCCGCTCCCGAGGCCCGGCGAGGGCCCCCCGAGGCCGAAGACGGCCAAACACTTCCCGCCCTGATCCGTCTGGGAGCATGGCCAGGAGCTCACCACCCACCAAACCACCCCAACCCAACCCGAAGGCCTCAATTTGCCCTCCACTTCCAGTTGGGGGGGGGGGGTCGGGGAACGCTGAAAAAACACGTATGGAACCCGTACCACCCCCCCCCCCCGCCCGAAATTGGGGTCCTCGGGTTGGGTTGGGGTGGTCTGGCAGGCAGCCAGGAGCCCCCCGTCGTGATTTGTGTCCACGGCGCGAGTCTCTGTCTGGGGGGAGGCGTGGGAGGCCCCCCCCGCGGCGCCAGCAGCCCGCCGGCGCCCCCTTCGGCCTCGCGGCGTCGCGCCGCCTTGGCGCGCAGGCGCGGCGCCGCGCTGGGCTCCGAGCCCGGCGAGCCCGGCTGGCGCGTGGCGGGGCCGGGCGTCGCGGAGGCCCACGCGCAGATCGCGGTCAGCTCGAGAGGCCCGCCCGCGCCGCCCGCGCCGCCCGCGCCGCCCGCCGCCCGCCCGCCCGCCGCCCGCCCGCCCGCCGCCGCCGCCGCCCGCCGCCGTCGTCGTCGTCGTCGTCGTCGTCGTCGTCGTCGTCGGTGTTCGTCGTCGTCGTCGTCGTCGTCGTCGTCGAAGGCTTCCGGTTCCGCTGCGATTCGGCCTGAGATTCCGATTTGGATGCCGATTTTTCTCGATGGGGGCCTTATTGATTAGCCTACTGGCCTGCCGATTTCCGCCGATTCGATTTCCCCCGACTTGGCTGCCGATCTCTGCTGAGCCGATTCATGTCGATCGCCGATCAGACTTACCGATTCGATTCTGGACCCTCTTGGGGGGCGGCGGAGGAGGAGGAGGAGGAGGAGGAGGAAGAGGAGGAGGAGGAGGAGGAGGAGGAGGCAGAGGAGGAGGAGGGAGGCGAGGAGAAGAAGGAGGAGGAGGAGGAGGCGAGTGGAGGCAGTGGAGGAGGAGGAGGGAGGAGGAGGAGGAGGAAGGAGGAGGAGGAGGAGGAGGAGGAGGAGGACGCGGGGCGCTGTCTCTTCCAAACGAACGGGTGGGAAAATCATGGCAGGAGGTTTTCGCTTTTGGGGGGGCCCCCGGGGTCCCTTGCCAGGCCTCGGGGCCGTCAAGAAGCGACTCGGGATGAAGAGCCGGCCCGAGAAAGTGGGTCCAGACCGCTGGGGGTCGCGGTCAGCCAGAGAGGCCCTCGCCGGCGGGGGGGCGGACGAGGAGGAGGAGGAGGAGGAGGAGGAGGAGGAGGAGGAGGAGGAGGAGGAGGAGAGAGGAGGAGGGACGGAGGACCGGGGGGGAGGAGGAGGAGGAGGAGGAGGAGGAGGAGGAGGACGAGGACGGGGAGGAGGAGGAGGAGGAAGGAGGAGGAGGAGGAGGGGAGGAGGAGGAGGAGGAGGAGGAGGACGCGGGGCGCTGTCTCTCCCAAACGAGAACCCAACACCACATGATGGTGGGAACAAAAATCAGGATGGTACGTTTTTGACTGTTTTCGGCCTCTGGAGGCCCTCGCTGGGCCCTGGGGCTGTCAACCAAACAGCTCGGGATGAAAAGCTGGTCCCGCGGAATGGGTCCAGACCGTTGGGGCTCCTCCTCTTCCCTCCTCCTCCCTCACCTCTCCTCCTCTCTCCGTCCTCTCCTCCTCCTCCTCCTCTCCTCTCTCCTCCGTCTCCTCTCCTCCTCCCCTCCTTCCTCCTCACCTCCTCCTCCTCCTCCTCCTTCCTCCATCTCCTCCTCCTCCTCCTCCTCCTCCTCCTCCCTTCCTCCTCCTCCTCCTCCTCCTCCTCCTCCTCCTCCTCCTCCTCGCTTTCTCCTCCTCCTCCCATCTCTTCCTCCTCCTCCTCCTCCGCCCTCTCCTCCTCCCCTTTGCTCCTCTTCCTCCCTCCTCCTCTTCTGGACGAGAGGGACAGCGCTGACCCCGCAGGCCGTTGGCGGGTGAAGCCGCTGGCCGAGGGCCACGACATCCTGGTCGACGGCGTCCGCGTACAGGCGGGCTCTGTCGCGGGGCCGCCGCGGAGGAGGAGGAGGAGGAGGAGGAGGAGGAGGTCCGTAGCCATTTTGGCTCAAGTTAAAACCGCGGCGCCCTGGCGGCTTTAGCTTGATCGCAGGCGAGGGGCTGGCTCGAGTCCCGCAGCCTTCACCCCACGATCCTCACAGGAGCCGCCTGGCGCTGTGAGCACTTTTCGGCATCAGACCGTGTGGCATGGCCCATGCCATGCCGAGCAGCCCCGAGGCGCGACGGCTGGCAGAGGAGCTCGACGCCATGGCCACGTTCCCGTCCCAGGAGGCTGGAGCAACTGGTGGCAGCACGAGCCCCCCGTGCAAGACCGCCCGTCTTGCTGAGGATCCTCTTGAAGCTGTTGCTAATCTGCGCGCTGTGGTTGATTCCACACGTGGAGAGATGCTCGGAGCCGTCGCCAAGCTGCACGCCAGTGTCACGCAGTTCAGCACCACCATCTCGGCCAATTGCGACGCCATCACCAAGCGGGTGGAGATGCGATACGCGGAGCTGCAGGCCGAGCAGAAGAGCACCAACAACCGTGTCGCGACCCTGGAGCGACGAGTTTCCCAGCTTCAGGAACTATTGCAGTGCATCAAGAACGAAGAGCCGCAGACCGTGGTCACCGACACGTCCTTCCACCGGATGGTTGACCCGTGTATCATCGTCGCCAGGACGAAGAATGTATGCAGTCGGGGTGCAGTTCAAGAAGCTCTGGCTGACTGGTTGGCCCGTGCCCAGCTGGCGCCAGAGGACTATGACTACCAGTCGGACCCCGCTGGGAAGAGGTTCGTCTTCCGCGTCAAGGGGAACGCCACCTACGCCGCAAGGAAGGTGGCCCAGGCGATGGGAGCACTACGACTCGGAAATGGGCAGTGGGAACATCACGCGTGCAAAGACATGCTTGGTGCGAAGTGTGAGATATTCGTCAGCACGGACAAGAACCCCGCCATGGTCAAGAAGGAGCTCGGCCTCAAGCAGTTGCGGAAGGCCCTCCAAGAGGTCGATGGCAACCTGCGCCTTTTCTCCGACAAGGCGAAAGGCGAGCTCTCTGCGAACTGGAAGCCTCTGGTACGTTTCACGCCCAAGCCAGGAGACGAGGAGCCCGTCCTCGAATGGTGTGTGCCCAACATGCTCGCCCTGGGGCTGGACAAAGATCTGGTTCTCCAACGCTTCCATGCATCAGGGCACGTCGCTGCACCCCCTCAGTGGTCTCTTTAGCGGGCTCCAGCGCCACTGGCGCGACGAGAGAGGCATGCTCTTGCCTTTGATACTATCATCCTGGAATGCCCGAGCCCTCTTCCATCACGATCTCCCCCTCCAAGAAAGGAAAGCCCATCTCCTCCGACAACTCTTTCTTCCAGGCAGTATCATAGGGGTGCAAGAATGCCATGGTAGTGAGTTACAAGTCCAAGACCTTCTGTATCAGCACAATCTGCATCATAGATATACCGCATTTAGCTCGTTCTGTTCAAGTTCCAATGCCGGAGGTGTTACGACCTTTGTGCCGAAATTCATGCACCTTGGTTCTGAGGCCCCTCTGATTCTTCCAGAAGTTCAGGTCCCAGGTCGAGTTCTCAGAGTTGCGATTGATTTTGGGGATTTCGCTGTCGTTCACTACAATGTTCACAACTACCAGCTAGGATCCATAGCTAAGAAGAAGGCCTTGGATTCAATTAAGTACGACCTCGAGGTCGCAGAGGCGGACCCGTCTGCGCTGCTTGTCATCATCTCAGGTGATTTCAACTTTGCATGCACGCCGCCACGTAAGGAACCTGAGGCAGAAGTAGATGAGCAGACGCTTCGGTATCTTCAGGAGTGGAGGAGTACACAGGACAGTGGGTGGATGGAGGTGTTGAGGAGGATGGTGGAATTAGAAGTGCCAGAACCTACCCATCATTACCAGCCGACGCGGATGCTCAGCTACATAGATCGGCAGTTTGTTTCGATGCCTGGGTGGATGCTCCTGCAGATGTCCGTCGAAGGGAAGGTAGTTGAATACCCTGACATGCTCAGCAAGAAAGGGATATCCGACCACGCCCCGATCCAGGTCACCCTCAAACCTGCTGGACCTATCCCGGCCTCTGAGAGGCCAGTCGCCCCCGAAGTCTGCGAACATCCTGACTACGTTCGGTTCCTGGAAGCGGTAGAGGCTGAGTGTGACCAGAGCAGGATGACACCACCCTTGAGGCTTGCATTTCAAACTGAGATGATGCGTGAGGCCGCCAAGATCGCTCGGGACTCCCTGATTCGGAAATCACCATCATCGAGTTTTACCCAGCTCCTGGTCATCAAAAGTATCGGGCGATGCCTCTGGAGGCAAGATGTGCGTCTAGCACACCGTGTTTGGCGATCTCACGCTCTAGGTAAGGAGTTTCTACAGATCAACCTGCTGGAGGGGACAGTGGAGTTGATTAACCCGCCAGAGTTCCAGAGGCGAGCCAATGAGATTCACCTCACTATTGCCAAACAACGAGAAGCTAAACACAAACAAGACATTGCGAATGCCAGTGCAGAGCCCGCCAGAGCGAAAGCCAGGCGACGGCTTAAGTGCACGCATCGCAGGAGCCGCCTCTGGACGCCTTTCGATCGCAGAATGACCCTGCAAGGAGTACGAGCCTCCGATGGGGAGTCGGTTGTCTCGTCGCCAGCTGCTGTCCTCCAAGAGCTTGGGGAACACTGGCGACCCGTGTTCGCAGAAAAGTCCATCAATGTTCCAGCTGCCCAATCTTATCTTCGTCAGCATTGTGATGGTATTGATCTTTCTGACCTTCCCCCTCCATCCTTGCATGCGCTTCAACGGCGTATCGAACGTGCGGAAGATAGTTCCCCTGGGTTGGATGGCCTCCCCTATCGAGCATGGAAACGACATCCACACGGTCTTAACATTCTAGATGAGGTGGTCTGGTGGTTATTAAGTGGGAGGAGCATGTTACCAGCATTCAATGATGTTCGAGGAGTATTCATAGCCAAAGGAGATGAGGAGCAGGATTCCCATATGATCGTTCGGAACGCTGAAGCTACCCGGCCTCTAGGACTAAAACAATCGTCGAACAAGCTGGTCACGGGCGTCGTTTTCGAGAGTTTATCCCGTCGACTGGGTGATAAAGTCCATTATTTTCAAAGGGGATTCGTCGGAGGGAGGAATTTTGGTCTAAATATTCTCGAGCTCGACGTGCGAGCCCGAATGGTTTCGATGCTCCCCGATGCCGCTGCTCGGCTTCCAGCCTTGATATCTTTTGATTACGGACAGGCCTTCCCGTCGGTCGCGCACCGATGGATCATGATGACGCTTGCTGCCTTCCATGTGCCGCTGCCCATGCAGATCTTCGTAGAGACGTTGTACACGAACGTTCGCTGCTTTGGCACTTTCGGCAGAGTATGCTCTTTCTTATTTTACATCATGTCGGGGATCATTCAAGGATGCCCAGGGTCTGGCGCCCTCTTCGCCGTCGGGAGCCACCCCTTTCTCGTGGATATGTGGAAACGGCTGGAAGCTCAGAATGATGTGCCACCTGACGAGCTGCGAGAAGATCTCACTGGTCGAGCTCGAGAACGCCAGATGAGTATGGCAAGGGCTTGTGCTGATGATATTGGATCTGTGGTTTCAGCGCTTCGTGATCTTCTTCAACTGAAGGCCGTATTCGATTGCAGTGAGGCCCTTGCGTGTCTCAAGCTCAAGTATGCCAAGTGTTTCCTGGTTCCTCTCGCGGGCCCCTTTTCGGCCACCCTCGTCGCCAAGTATCGATTCTGGCTTCAGAACTTTCTCCCCGATTGGGGAGCTTTCCAGGTCGTGAGTTCCCTGACCTATCTTGGCATGATTCTTGGGCCCAGCGTGACCACTGAGAGCTGGCACAAGCCTCTTTTGAAATGGGCAGGACGTACAGTGCAGATTTCCCAAGTCGGCGCCCCGCCGGCCATCACTGAGTATATGTACTCTAGCCGTGCTGTCTCAACCCTTACCTATGTCGCCCAATTCTGTCCCATCCCTGAGCTTTGCCCTGCCCTTCCCGCCCCTCTCGCTCGTGTTGAGCATGCCTCCTTCGCCTCTCTCTTCAAAGTCCCCCACTGCACGCTTCCACGGAGTGGCTGGTTCTCACTTCACTTGTGGGGAGGACCGCAACTCACGAGTGTGAGGTCCTTGAGCTGTGCCACGCTGATGAGAGCTGCTGTCAACACGTTTCCTGAATATCGAATGCTCTTGGATCAGCTGTCTGAGTTTGCTTCTCGCCATCTCGAGATCGTGGATATCTCGGCTGGGAAGCTGTCCCCGCGCTTCTGGCAGTCACCAGCGTTTGTGGAGCATCTCTCGGATGCGGCAGGTGGCTTCTCTCGCTCTCGGGACCTGGCTCGAGCTGGATCGATCGCCCGTGCTGCTGCGCTGGAGCTCTTGACCTCTGCCTCCGCCCTCCCTCGCCCCCCTAAGAATGTGAAGATGCAAGGTAGACTGCTGAAGATTTTCCAACGAGAACTCTTCCCTGATTCCCTGGGCGTTGTTTTCTCGGAGCGTTGGGCCCGTTGGTTTCCTGAGGCCGCGGAGGTCCTGGTGCACGTGAAATGGGAAGAGGTCCGCGAGCTTCTCATTCGAATGAGAGGCCCTTTAGTGAATGCGATTTGGAAGACTCTCTCTGGCAGTTGGATCACCGCCGTGCGGTTTCACGACAGTGAACCCTTATGCTGTCTGCTGGGCTGCGGCGGCCCTGACAGCTTTGTCCACTACTGGTGCTGCCCACGCTTCATCCAGCTTCTTGAATCTGTTCTGTGCTCCCAAGTTCATTACTGTCCGATTTGTCGCTCTGGTGTTTTTCTTCCGACCATCTCTAGTCTTACCGTCCCTGCTGCTGCCTATCTCCTGTTTGTGAATCTCCGCTCGCTCTTCATGCCACCTGATCCTCTTACTTTAGAGGTGGCACAGTCTGCTGTACCCCTCACGAGGGTCCAGCTCACGCGGGCGAGGGTGCGCGGCGGCCAGCGCGGATGAGGGACACGTGGCGCGCAGCTACGTGCGAGGAGGAGGAGGAGGAGGAGGAGGAGGAGGACGAGGAGCAGGAGGAGGACGAGGAGCAGGAGGAGGAGGAGGAGGAGGAGGAGGAGAATGGAGTTTGTTTAAGATCAGCGCAGAGCTACCCCGCCTTACACTCAGGTGGTGGGGTGAGGCCACCTGAGCACGTGAGGCCTAAGTGCACCTGCCACGTGAGGCCACGATGGCCTTGCCGTGCACCGCCGAGATGAAAACGCCCCGTAACCAGCGTGAACATGCGACGTGGGAGGCACCATTTGAAGCCGTAGTCCTGAAGAAGACGTTCTGGATGAAATTGCCAGGAATCTGACAATGGCTAGGCCCTTGGAACCACATGCGGAGAACGCATCCAGGAAGCACTCAAGGAATAACAATGCGATACCGCTGCATGCCCGACATGCCGAAGCATGGGAAAATCCAGAATTGGCCGTAATACCCACATGCGACGCACCTGCTATGTGTCACTTCGGACATGCGAAGCGCCGTGCTGTGTGCCAGGAGTCTGCAGAGGCTCCAGCAGCGGCGGCCGCACGACAAGGAATATGGGGAGCTCCTCCTCCTCCTCCTCCTCCTCCTCCTCCTCCTCCTCCTCCTCCTCCTCCTCCTCCTCCTCCTCCTCCCCTGGCGCATTCCGGAGCTCAGCGCGTTGCCCAGGCGCCCCAGCGGGAGCCCCGCCCTCGCGGGGCATGAGCGGGGCCGGAGCGGGGCACTCCGTCAGCAGCGGCGGCGCGCCCCGCGCACTAAGCCCCGGCCTCGCCCGCGGAGCTGAGGCGCTCGGCGCGCGGCCGCACGAGGGCCGTCGCCTCGGGCAGGTCGACGGGGACCCAGCGGCTCGACGAGCACAGCACTTGAGCCGCCGGCGCAGCTGGATCCCGACCACGCGGACCACCCAGACCTCCTCGCGTCGTGAAGAAAAATAACGACGGGAGGTTTTTCGCTGTTTTCGGCCTCCGGGGGCCCTCGCCGGGCCTCGGGGCCGTCAAAAAACGACTCAGGACGAAAAACCGGTCCCGGGGAATGGGTCGGGACCTCTGGGGGTCGCGTCATGAAAAAATCATGACGTCGGGGGTCTGGGCACAAGGCTCGGCACGAACTCCATGGCGCCGGCGCGCCGGCGCGCAACGAGAAGGCCCGGCCAGCACGCGGCGAAGAGCGCCTCCTCGCAGCCGGCCCGGCCTCCACGCTGTGCGCGACGGAGCCGGGCAGGCGAAGCGAGGCCCACGTCGACGTCCATCCTGCGAGCAGCGCGGCGTCCCTGCGGAGCACATCGCTGGCCACTGCGGCTCCTCCCCGCTGGCGCGACCGAACGTAGCGAGGAGGAGTTGCTGTCTTGTTTGAACGTTCGTTTACGCAGGCCAACGTCATATGCGCAACATGCCTTGTTATGTTTTTTCCCAACGCCCCCGGCCCCGCGCCTCCGCGCAGGCCTCTAGAGAATGACCCCTTGGCGTCTCCAATCCCAGACCCCCGACGTCATGATTTTTTCATGACGCGACCCCCAGAGGTCCCGACCCATTCCCCGGGACCGGTTTTTCGTCCTGAGTCGTTTTTTGACGGCCCCGAGGCCCGGCGAGGGCCCCCGGAGGCCGAAAATAGCGAAAAACCTCCCGTCGTGATTTTTTCACGACGCGAGGAGGTCTGGGATCCAGGATGGCTGGGGCCACCGCCCTCGGGCGCGAGCCCACCTCCGAGCTCCCCCACGGCGAGCGGCAGCGCCTCGTCGGCCACGCCTCGTCGGCGCGGAGAGCCTGTCCATCTCGCAGGGAGGGCGATACCCTGCCAGACGCATCTAGAAAGAACAGATGCGTTCAGATGCGATCACGCCCTGGTGCAGGCGAGAAGCCCATCGTATCTCTACTGTTTGCAACGACGACAGTTTGGATATTATATTCAGACGTTTCTGCTGATCGTCTCGTGTATACACGAGACGATCAGCAGAAACACGTGCCCGTGACCTTCGCGAAGCACGCGACGAAAAGCTGGCGCAGCCGGCAGGGGAGCCTCCCGCAGCCACCGCCTCCTCCCGGCTCGGCCGAAGCGACACCAGGCAGCCCGGAGCACAGGGACGCCGACATGCCAAGTAGATCCAAGATGGGAAGAGGAAAGGCCTTGAGCCAAAATTGCTACGGACGAGGAGAGGGGAGGAGAGGGTGGTGATGATGATGATGATGATGATGATGATGATGATGATGATGATGATGATGATGATGATGATGATGATGATGATGATGATGATGATGATGATGAGGAGGAGGAGGAGGAGGAGGAGGAGGAGGAGGAAGAAGAGGAGGAGGAGGAGGCTAAGGCGGAAGATAGAGGAGAAAGGAGGAGGAGAAGGCGGAGAAGGAGGAGGAGGAGGAGAAGGAGAAGGAGGAGGAGGAGCTGGAGGAGGAGGAGGAGGAGGAGGAGGACGCAGAGGAGGAGGAGGAGGTGGCGGAGGAGGATGAGGATGAAGAGGAGGAGGAAGGAAAGAAGGAGGGAAGAGGAGTTCGGGGAGGACGAGAGAATGGAGACGAGGAGGTGGAGGACAGGATAGAGGAGAGAGGAGATATGAGAGAGGCGGGAAGAGAAAGGAGAGAGAGGAGATGGGAGAGAAGAGAGATGAGAAGGTAGGAGAGAGGTGCGCTCTGACCATGTGGCATCCTACCACTACCATCCATCCCTTCCTATGTCGTTATTTGTTTCTTTATTGGCTGGCGCGTGTCGTCATAGCTGACCTGGAACCCCAAAGCGGACCCCATCACGTCATGCGCAAAAGAAAATTAGTGAGCTGCGTACACTGTACGAGAAGGCGGCGAATGAGCAGGAAGATGAGCAGGAGGGAAACAAGAAGGATGAGGAAGGAGGAGACGAGGACGAACAGCAGCAGGAGCTGGGGTGGAAGGGACGCCGGGAGCAGGAGGACCAGGGGAAGGCGGAGGAGGGCCAATGAGGGGGGCGACAACGATGAAAATCAGGACTCAGATCCAGAAAAGTGTTCCGCGTTGGGGCGACAGCGCCATTCTGAACGACGGGAGCCGAGCGCCGGTCCGAAAAAGAGGCCCACGCGGCAGCGGGACCACCATGTCGAAGCACAACCATAAGAAGACACATCCTGTTTAAAGCTTCTTGTGTGTAACTAGCAGCACGCGGAGAACCCCGAAAATCTTCTAGCTAGATTCAGGGAAGAAATGTGTGTGTATTGGGAATGTGCAACTGTGCAGGAGGTGGAGGTGGAAGTGGAGGTGGAGGTGGAGGGGGAGGAGGTGGTGGAGGAGGAGGTGGTGGAGCAGGAGGAGGAGGGAGGGAAGAGACAAGCTAGGCACGCTCGCGCTATACGTGATCTGACGCTCCATTCCCCCACCAACCCTTTGCTGTCGGGATGGCCTTACAGCTGGCGCCGCCGACCCTGGAGGGGGACGGCGACGACGACGGCGACGGCGGCGTCGACGACGACGACGACGTTGACGCTCTGGAGCCCTTTCAGAAGGCTCTTTTGGGAGCCTCTTTAAGAGGCTCCCAAAAGAGCCTCGTCGCTCGTCGCTCGTCTTCCGGCGCTCGTCGCTCGTCGCTCCTCGTCGCCGTGCGCGCGGGCGCGGCTGTGGTGCCAGAGCCACACGGCGGGTCGGGGGGGGCGCGTTACGTCATACCCCCCCCCCAGCCCCCCCCCCCCCCCCCCCCCCCCCATGACGCCCGTCATCGCCGATTACAAAGAAACGCGCTCTTGGGCTCTCCGTTGGCGCCAGGACGGGGACCCAGCCCCGCTGGGGCCAGGGGACCACCCCCGCGGCAGGAAATGGGATCAGAGGGAAGGGCTTCCGTTCGCCCGGATCGCTTGTCGGGGAGGAGGGCCCAGGGAAGGGGCGGGAGTGGGACGACGACTCAAACGGTAAAGCGTCTCACATACGCCGAAGTGTCGGCGATTTCGTTTTTTTTTCTCTAGCGCCAACGCGTGTCATAGCGGACCACGAACTCCAAAGCAGACTCCATCGTGCTATGCGTACTCGAAGATCAGCGAGATGCGTACATTGGAGGAGGATGTGGCCGACGGGCAGGAGGAAGAGCGAGTGCGGAGGATGAGGAATGCGGAGGACGAGGCCGAATTGCAGCAGGAGCTGGGGTGGAAGGAGCAGTGGGAGCAGGAGGACCAGGGGAAGGCGGAGGTGGGGAAATGAGTGGGGTTAAGTAGGGCCTGTCCCTCCACAGGGGGAATATTAAAAAATCGTCAAAAAATAGTCTGGGGACCATCTGTTGACCATATTTGATTTTTTTTGTATTTTGGGGTATTTTCAATGTTTCGTCCAAAATCGGCCTGTAGGGGGAGAGGCCCGACTTACGAGTGGGGCGACAACGATGACACAGGACTCGGATCCAGAAAAGTGTCTCGGCGCTGGGGCGAGACCGCAGTTCTGAACGACGGAATCAAAGCGCCGATCCGATCATGAGGCCCACGCGGCAGCGGGACCACCATGTCGAAACAGTGAAAACAGTCGGGTGGCAAACAACCTTTGAACAACACGATGTGTTGAATTCGTGTGTGCATGGAGCAGCACCTGGAGAAGGCCGACCATCTTCTGGACAGAGTATATGTGGATATGAAAGTAGTACTCGTCATGTGTAGCGGAGGAGGAACGAGAGGAGGAGGAGGGGGAGGAGGAGGGAGGAGGAGGAACGGGAGGAGGGGAAAGAAGGAAGAGGAGGAGGAGGAGGAGGAGGGAGGAGGGAGGAGGGGGTAGGGAGGAGGAGGAGGAGGAGGAGAGGAGGAGGAGGAGGAGGAGGCGGAGGAGGAGGACGAGGGAGGAGGGAGGAGGAGGAGGGAGGAGGGAGGAGGGAGGAGAGGAGGAGAGGGAGGAGGGAGGAGGGAGGAGGGAGGAGGAGGAGGAGGAGGAGGGGAGGAGGAGGAGGAGGAGGAGGAGGAGGAGGAGGAGGAGGAGGAGGAGGAGGAGGAGGAGGAGGAGGGAGGAGGGAGGAGGCAGGGAGGAGGGAGGAGGGGAGGAGGAGGAGGAGGAGGAGGAGGGAGGATGGGGGGGGGAGGAGGGAGAGGAGCGAGGGAGGAGGGGAGGAGGAGGAGGAGGAGGAGGAGAGGAGGAGGAGGAGGAGGAGGAGGAGGAGGGGAGGAGGGGAGGGAGGGAGGGGGAGGGGAGGAGGAGGGAGGAGGAGGGGGAGGAGGAGGAGGAAGAGGCCAGGAGGAGGACCGTCGCTACACGTGAAGCCACGAGCGTGGCAGACGTGGCGACGCTACTCATCGCCGTGTGCCTCGACGAGTCTGTTTGCTTTAGGGGCCCCGCGGGGGCCAGCACCCGCGGACGTCCGACGAGAAGCGCGAGGGATCTCCAGCGAGCCGCGGCATCGGCACCTCGTGGCCCCCCCCCCCTTGGAGGGGTAACTGAAGACGTGGAGGAGGAGGAGGAGAGGGAGGAGAGGAGGAGGAGGAGGAGGAGGAGGAGGGAAGACGGAGGAGAGGCAAGAGGAAAGGGAGGAGGAACCGGGGGAGGAGCGGAGGAAAGGGGGGAGGAGGCATGCGGCATGCCCGAAGGCGAAAGAAGGAGCAAGGAGGAGGAGGAGGAGGAGGAGGAGGAGGAGGAGGAGGAAGGAGGTAAGGTGCGGTAAGGTAAAGGCCGTTGGGGGTCCATGGTGCTTCAAGCTCGAAGCCTGAGCGGGACCCTGGGAACTATATGATAGCTGCCCCCTGAACCGATCGCTCGTCGGCCCGAGAGACCGCCTGGGGCGGGCTCCCCACGCTGCTGCAGCCGCGGCGGCGGGCAGCGCGGAGGAGCCGCCCCGCGGCAGGGACCCCTGCACACCCACTCGTCCGAGGCAAAAGATCAGAGAAAGGCGCTGTTCAGACTCCGGGGCGCCCCCAGGCTCTGGGGGGTTGCTCCGACTGCGCCTCGTCGGCAGGAGCGCAGCAGGCGCCGTCCGACGGCAGCCCTAACAGGCGGGCCGTCGATTTTGATGATTTCTCTTTTTTGGGATTGGATTGTCATTGTCGCGACTGGCAACAAGCATTACAAATAAGGAAGGGGCCTGGCACTTCGAGCGCATGCCCGACCCCACTCCCCTCGCCTTCCATGCACTGGGCCACAGCGAGACGAGCGTGGCCTCTGCGGCTTGCGGATGGCATCGCGCCGGCGGCGGGAGGGCTGCCTGACGCCTGCCACCGAGGAACATAAGGGGACTGCCCACGCACGCGCTGCTGTTGTGGCTGCTGCTGCTCCGCCACTGCTTGGAACAGAGCTTCACTGTCTGCCTGCTCACTCCATCAGGCCGAGCCCCCGTCCTGCCTTGGCCGTAATAGGTGGGTCGGTCAGGCAGCCATCGCCGCTGCTCCTGGCACCTGACGTACTCGCTGCGCGCATCTCTGCGTTCGTGGCTGTCTTGCAGTGCGTCTTCCATCCCTGAAGCGACAGCGACGTTGACGTGCATGGGGCCCTCGCTCGGCTGGTATGTCGTCGTGACCGCTTGGTTGCCAGCCTGGTGACCCGCTGGTTGTGGTGCCTCCACCTCGTCACAGCCGAACTCATGCGGTCCCTTCGACCAGTTGGTGAAGACACCCTCGAGCTCGTCATCCTGGCGTCGGCCCCAGAGGTGGCCGGAGGTTTCCGTGAGGCACGCGTGGAGGTTCCCCGCCGACTTCAAGGTCTCCTTCACCGTCTCCAGCTGGTGCTTCATGATCTCGGTACACTGGGTACGCTCCGTCTCCTCGTACGGGTTGAGGCAGCGGTCGTGAGCGATGCGCCTCAGGCTGGTGGTGATGCGCTCTTCCTGCCTCTGGAGCTGGTTGGTGAGCTTTGCCGTCGCGTCCTGGGTGGAGGTGGAGACAAACGCCGTCGCCTGCAAGCTCGCGTGGGCCGCGTTGAGCCTGTACTCAATACTGCCGAGCACTTGCTCCAGATGCCCTCCACGCACATGTGGCTTCTGGATCTGCACGCCCTTGTCGTTGTTGTCCTCGGCTCCGTTCAGCCACGCCATTGGACTGCGAGGCTGCGTCGGAGAGGCGTCTGCCATCGCGGATCGGTATTGGTTACAGTCGTTGCCGCGCGACACGCGGTAGCTCGCTCGTTGGTTGGGTCAGCCAAACAGCTACGGAGAAAACGGACCGTAGTGGTTGTTGGGACTGTGGCTTTCTTGTGCCCTCGATCTTCTTCTGGTTCTCCTTCGACTGGGTAGGTTCCATGTAGTAGTCCTCGTTCTGAGACTCCTGTTCTACACATGCCTTGTAGGGCTCGATGTTGTGGTCCCTGTTTGGCCTCGAGTGGGTCCCTGGGGTGCGTGCTTCGTAGGGCCCTCTGTAATTGGTTGTGCAGTGGTGGAGGCGACTTTGCCTGACTCCTTACCAAGAGGGAAACCGTCGTTGGCATTCTGACACAATTGTAAGCTCTGTTCCCGTCGTAGTGTCGGTCCCTGTGTAGTATGTTGGCTGCCCCCATTCCAATAGGCCAAGCCTAGCTTCCCAATGAGTAGTAGAACTCGCCGTAGTTTCCGGGCAATGTGGGCTCGTACTGGGCTCCACGTGGGCTTGGCTGCTGTTTTTCTGTGAGCTCTTAGCTGCTTGGTCACTGGACCGACGCAGACGATGTTCCTAGTATGTCTCCTCGCCGTCTCGACCAGCTGCCTCATCTGCTTCCAGCGCAAGGTCCTCTTGACTGATCTCCCAGGGGACTTTGATTCGAACGTCTTCTGTGTGTATATATAGATGTATAAACAATAGTACCCCTCGATGGTCAACATACTCGTTCGAATGAGCTGGATCTGTTTCCACATGGAGTTGATGACGCGGCTGCGGAGGCGAATGATCGTCAGGCTGACAGATTGGGTCGGGTTCTCTAAGCGGGCTATGAGTAGCTGTCTTTTTCTTTGCAATCTCGTGCTCTGCTGATGCAGAGTCACATGCGCAAACTTGAGCCAGGCAGTCGCTCCGTCCGACATGAGACCAGCGCGGTTCAGGTCCGCAGCGCACGCAGAGACCCGATCGAGGTCATCGCTTGGCCAGTCGTCTTCTTCTTCTCCTCCCTCCGCTGGAGAGCCGCCTGGAAAGCCGCAGGTTGGGCCCCAAGGCTAGTGAGACGCTTGGAGT
Organism: Prorocentrum cordatum; assembly: GCA_963575745.1. Lineage (NCBI taxonomy): Eukaryota > Dinophyceae > Prorocentrales > Prorocentraceae > Prorocentrum > Prorocentrum cordatum. The sequence continues at coordinate 14,145 of CAUYUJ010020627.1, read as the reverse complement.
GGCGTGCGTCGCACCGCGCCGCCTTGATCCTGAGAGAGGCTGTGCGTTTGGCTCGAGGACCGTGGGCGGCCTGGAGCAGCGTGCAGGGCAGCCCACCACACCGCCTTGATCCATTTGAGAGACAATGAATGCATCTAGAGGAGAGGGGCGAGAAGGAGGAGAAGGAGGAAGAGGAGGAGGAGAAAGAAGAGGAGAAGGAGGAGGAGGAGGAGGAGTAGGAGGGGAGGAGGAGGAGGAGGAGGAGGAGGAGGAGGAGGGGAAGAGAGGAGGAGGTAGGGACAAATGATGACGAGGAGAATGAGGAGGCGGGGGTCGGGGGGGGAGAGACGAGTGGGGGGGGGGAAGACGGAACGACGAAGAGGAAGGGAGAATGGGAAGAAGGAGGAGGAGGAGGAGGGAGGAGGAGGAGGGAGGAGGAGGGAGGAGGGAGGAGCCCAGATGGCGGGCCACCTGTGCCCCACGGGCCCGCCCCGTCCGCCGAGGCAGGCTGGCGTGCGCTGCAGCACGCGAGCGTCCTGCGCCTGGGCTCCGGGCCCGAGCTGCGGGTGGACATCCCCGACTGGCGCGCCGCCGCCGCGCCTCCCGCCGAGGGCTCGTTTCGATTCCTCCGATCCGCTCCGATTCGACTTCGACGGGTTCCGAGTCCGCTCCGATTCGGCGTCGGATTCCGGTTTGGGCTCTGATGCCTCCATGGAGGCCTCTGCTGGCCCGCCGACTCCTGCCGAGCCGACGTCTCCCGACGTGGCCGCCGCTTCCTCCGCCGATCCGACGCGCGTCGATCGCCGATCCGGCCTTGCCGATCCGATGCTGGGCTCCTCCTGCCCTCCCCTCGACGCCTCGCTTTCTGAGCCACGGCCACCCTGGGGACCGAGAGTGCACGGTCGGCGCCGGGCGCGAGCGCGCTCGCGGGGGGCTAGCGCCCCGCTCGCCGACGCCGAGTCCCCCCTCCCCCCCCCTCGTCCTCCTCGCTCTTGCGGCTCTCCGCGCGGCTGGGAGAGACCTGCTCTCGAGCCTCCGTCGTCGCCGGCTTGGGAGGGGGGCGTGCAGCACAGTCGGCCCCGCACAGCGAGGATGAGCGTCTTTCCGAGGGTCTTGTTTACTCCCGCGGGTTTTTTGGTGCCCAAGGGTTTTCTGTTACTACCCTCGGGCTTTTGTTTTAGACCTTGGGGCTTTCTTGGATGCCCTCGGGTTGTTTGTTTCTGCGGTTACCCTTGCATCCTTCCCCCTCGGCCCGTCCTTGGCCGCTTTCGCCAGCCGCGCCCCGCTCGCAAAGTGTCGACATGGCCTTCCAAGGCCCTTGCATCCTTATCGTGCGGCCTTCCTATGCGGAATGACCCGAGGAAACCGGGGAGGTCCCAACAAGGCGCAGCTGCTGGGAGGCATCCCGAGGCTGGAAATACTTTTTTGGTCGGCGGCTCCGAGGCGGCGGACAGGGAGCGGAAGGCGTCGTCTGGGCCAGCAGGCGAGGCTAATTAGCTACAACGGGCAACGCACCTGCAGTAATAATTCGCAAAGAATGCGAGGTGTGCACATGCACTGAGCAAAATGCTCCGCATTAAGGCGAACGCACCTAGGCGCCAGCCACACCGCGGAGAACCAGCGAAAACGTCAGAACATTGCGATCGCCGAGCGTCCAAAATATGCGCCCCGCCTACGGTGGAGACCTACTTACCTACGAGGCCGACCTACCGATCTACACCTACCCACGAGATCGACCTACCTGCAGACCTACCGACGAGATCGACCTGACCTACCTACCCTGCCTACCGACCCACGGAACCGACCTGCCTACCGACCTACCTACATGCCTGCCTGCGAGATCGACCTTGCAGGGAGGGCTCGAACCGCCCTGCCTACGAGACCCATATACCTGCGAGATCGCCTGGGGTGGCGCGGCCGCTCCGCGCCGCCCAGGCACGGCGCCCCGCCCGCGGCGGCCGCTTGCGCGCCGGGCGGCGGCGGCGCCGCCGCCGGCGCGGTGGTCGAGGTGGAGTTCGTGCCCAGCCGGCCCGAGGCGGCCACCGCGGCGGCGCGGCTGCCGCGCGAGGGGCCGCCGCGGGGCGGGCGCAGGCTTATATAGCGAGCCCTGGAAGCGACTGGGCCGTTTTGTTACCGGTTCCGTTTGTGCCGTTCTTGCTGCCGGTTCCGGCGCCGTGTTTTTTACCCGTTCCGTCGCCGTTTTGGGACCGCGGTTTCGGCTCCGGCTCCAGTCCTGGAGCCGTTTTTTGGCCGTTTCCGGTCGCCGTTCTTGGCCGCTTCCAGTTTCAAGGGGCATCTTTTTTGGAAACGGTGAAACAACCGGCCCTGCCGTTTCCGGGGCCCACCAAGGGCCCAGACCCCCGACGTCATGATTTTTTCATGACGCGACCCCAGAGGTCCCGACCCCTTCCCCGGGACCGGTTTTTCGTCCTGAGTCGTTTTTTGACGGTCCCGAGGCCTGGCGAGGGCCCCCGGAGGCCGAAAATAGCGAAAAATCTCCCGTCGTGATTTTTTCACGACGCGAGGAGGTCTGGGGGCGCAGGGGGCCCCGAGATCCTGGCGCCCCCGTTCTGTTCGAGCCGGGCGCTGTCGCTCTTCTTTTTTTCCGTCGGGCCCCGCGGGGGCCCTCCTCGCAGCTCGATGCGGCCGGAGAAGGGGCGCAGGGCCAGGGAGGGGGGGTCCAGGGCTGCGGACGTGGTGTTCTGCGGTGCTGCCCTCTTCCCAGACCTCCTCGCGTTGTGAAAAAAACACAACGGGAGGTTTTTCGCTATTTTCGGCCTTTGGGGGCCCTTACCGGGCCTCGGGACCGTCAAAAAACGATTCAGGACGAAAAATCGGTCCGGGGGAATGGGTCGGGACCTCTGGGGGTCGCGTCATGAAAAAATCATGACGTCGGGGGTCTGGGTTCTTCTCCGCGTCGCATCTCACGGGGGGGGGGGGCGGGCGCCGCGGGGCGGGCGGTCGGCGGTGCTCCACCGCCGTGGGGGCGGCCTCGCAGGTGGGCGGCGGACCTTCTCGGGCGCTCGAGGCGCGAGGTCCTCGCGCGTTCTCGTCGGTGCCCCGCGGCGCCGCGGCCTCGGGGGGCGGACGCTCGCGAGGCGCGAGGTGGTGTCGGGCGTGCTCCTCGGTGCCCCGCGGCGTGCCAGCCTCGGGGGGGCCTCCCAGCAGCTGCGCCGCGCCGAGAGGCGTCCGCGGGGGCTGCTCGGAGCGTCCCAGCCGGTCCGAGGCGGCCGGCGACCGCCGCAGAGGGGGCCCCGACGCCGGATCCGGGGTGCTCTGGGGGGGGGGGTATCGCAGGCAGGGCGGGGCCTCCCACAGGTGTTCGGGCGGTGTCGGTGTCGATGGCTCCCAGGCCAGACCTCCTCGAGTCATGAAAAAATCACGACGGGAGGTTTTTCGCCATTTTCGGCCTCCGGGGGCCCTCGCCGGGCCTCGGGACCGTCAAAAAACGACTCAGGACGAAAAACCGGTCCCGGGGAAGGGGTCGGGACCTCTGGGGGTCGCGTCGTGAAAAAATCACGACGTCGGGGGTCTGGGTCCCAGGCCGTGTTCCAGCCTCGGGATGGGAGACGCGACTCGCCATTGCTCCGGGCCGTCAAGCAAAAGCGATTCGGGATGAAGAAGCAGGTCCTGGGGAACGAGTCGAGGCCTCTCGGGGTCGACGCCGTGAGGAAATCATGACGTCGGGGTCTGGGACCACCGAGGAAGAAGCAACCCACTCCCTGACTTCGGATCTGCTGTACGTTGGGCCAGTTCGCAAGCAGGGCAGAGATTCCCATAGGTTTCCGGGTGGCTTCGATGGTTCCCAGGGGGGTTCCAGCCTCGGGATGCGTGTCAGCGGCCGCGCCTCGTCAGGGGCTGCCGGTGGTGCCTGGATCGTCCCGGGCGGCCGCTGGAGGCCCGAATTATAGGACCCGAAAGCCACCTTTTGACTTCGCATCCGCCGCAGTTCGGGCGGTTGCGCAAGTAAGGCGGACATGTCCGCCCTATACTGTTCGAGCCCATTCGGCGCCGCTCTCCGCCCTGCCTCACCGTCGCTGTTTCTGCCCCACCGCTGCAGGACTATCTCCGCCCTGCCCTTGTCCCCAGACCCCCGACGTCATGATTTTTTCATGACGCGACCCCCAGAGGTCCCGACCCATTCCCCGGGACCGGTTTTTCGTCCTGAGTCGTTTTTTCACGGTCCCGAGGCCCGGCGAGGGCCCCCGGAGGCCGGAAATAGCGAAAAACCTCCCGTCGTGATTTTTTTCACGACGCGAGGAGGTCTGGGTCGCAGGCCCTGGGTCGCGCTTGGAGGGCCCAGGCCCCCTCGTGCCGGGACCAAAGGTGGCGGCGGGAGGTCTTCCCTGTTACCCCGGGCCTCCCCGCCTCCCCCCCAAGGCACGGTCCCGCGTCCAGCGCCGACCGCGCCCGACCGCACCCGCCGCCCCGCCGCCGCCGCCCCGCCTCCGCCCCGCCTCCGCCCCGCCGCCGCCCCGCCGCCTCCGCTCCGCGCCGCCCCGCCGCCGCTCGCCGCCCCGCCGCCTCGCCGTCCCGCCGCTCCCCACCGCTGCGCGCCCAGGCCCGCGCCCTCGCTCCGCCGCCCCGACTCGCCCCGCCGCCGCCCCGCCCGCCTCCGCTCCGCGCCGCCCCGCCGCCGCTCGTCTCGCCCCGCCGCTGCCCTCTTTGCCCCGCCGCCGCCCCCTCGAGTGCAGCGCGCGCGAGACCAGTGCAGCGCAGCAGCGAGCAGCGCGGCGAGCAGTGCGCGGCGCGGCCCGCTCGCGCCCCGTCGTCGTCGGACCAGCTGGCGGGTGGCTCGGCCAACGCGCAGGCGTTCCCCGCCCGCGCTGCCCCTCCGCCGCCGCCCGCCGCCCCTCCGCCGCCGCTGCGACGCCGCCCCGCCGCCGCGCGCCTCGCCGCGTCCGCGGCCGCTCCCCGCCGCCGCCCCGGCCGCCGCCCCGCCGCCGCCGCTCCGCCCGCCCTCCCGCCGCCGCCCTCCGCGGCCAGGCGCCGCCGCCGCCCCCCGCGCCCACGGGCCGCGAGCTGGCGCGCGAGCGCAACCGGGCGCTGTGGCGGGCGCTGTGCAGGCGGGCCCGCCGCGCGCTTCGGGCCGCGCCTCGCCGGCCTCGCAGCGGCGAGGCAGAGCCGCCCCGATCCCTGATCCGCCCCGCGCTGGGCGATTCCGCAGGTGGGGCGGGGGCGTCCGCATCCCAGCCCCGTCAGTGCCCACGCTTCCCCGATGCCGGTTTCCGCCCCCCGTTACTCTGCCGCCGCTGCTTTCGCCGTACCACTGCGGGAACCTCCGCCATACCCCCTCGGAGGCGGAAGTTGCCGCCTTCTGATGGGGGCGTTCTAATCAGGAGGCATCCTACCCTGGAGAATTCCTTGTCTGATGAGGGCGGCGGTGATATCAATGGCCAATCTACGATAGGAGGTCCACCGCCTCCCAGGCCCAGGATTCCTCATCCAATGGTTCTTTGCTGCAGAATTCACATCGCCAGCCCCTCCCCCGTCCCTGGGGGAAGTCAGATCTTGATGCCGCTACTCCACGGACCTCTCCTGGGGTGCGTTCTGACCAGAACTCCGAGGAGAATCTGGCCGAGACCCCCGATTGCAGCATCATTTTGTCATCACGTGGTCCTTGCAGAGGTCTGGGCCCCCGAAGCCTGGTAAGGGCCCCTGAGGGCAGAGCACAACGCAACCAACACATTCTCCGGACGATGTACCAGCCCTTGCAAGGGGCAGTGACGCTGCGAAGAAGTATCGTTTCTGCGAGTTTTATTTTGGGGGCTCGCGAGCTCCGCGACTCGCAAGACATCGACCGATGGACAACGGCTCGATTCAGGTGATGACTTAGTTCGTTCCCTGGGCCGAAGGGAGAGAAAAGGCGAGGACTAATGGGGAGAAGGCGGATGGGGAGCTTGAATCATCAGTAGGGGGGCCCAGCAGCCCTCGAACATAGGGACCGTTTCGCAGGTCGCAGCCCCTCAGGGGTGGCGAGGTCGAATCTGAATCTGGGTAGGGCCCGTTTAGTATGCTGGCCCCCCAGCAGCCCTCGAGCCTCGAAGATGGCGACAGTTTCGCATATCGCGCCCCCCCCCAGGTGTGCCAAGGTCTAAACTGAGTCTGGGTATGATCCCACTCGGCTGCCCCCCCCCCCCCCCCCCCGCAGCCGTCGAAAGTGGCGACAGGTTCGCAGATCGCAGCCCCCCCAAGCGTGGTTCGGACTAAAATGAGCCCGCGTGCGGCGACGCTGCGCATGCTTCCCCAGCAGCCCTCGAAAGTGGCGACGGGTTCGCAGATCGCAGCCCCCCCCCCAGGTATGGCGAGGTCGAGTATGAATCTGGATATGGCGACATTGTGCTGCCCCCCCCCCAGCAGCCGCCGAAAGTGGCGACAGTTTCGCGGATCGCAGCCCCTCAGGGGTGGCGAGGTAGAATCTGGGTCGGACCCCCCAAACAAATATGCTGGCCCCCCACAGCAGCCTTGGAAAGTGGCGGTTGTTTCTGAGTCTGGATATGGCGGCCCCGCGAGAATCCCGCATGCCCCCAACAAAGCAATATTCCATTCAATGCGTTGACACGGGGTGCGTTTACGCGGGGTGTTTTTCCCGTAAAGGGCACAGGCCCAGGGTTCTCTTTTAGAGGTTTACCCCCGGATCTGACGGCTGATGGGCCAGCGAATTTCTTTTGCGATGAATAACGAGGTCGCGTAGGGCCGGCGAATTAAACATTGAGGATGTCTCGAGCGAAACGCTGGTCGTTCAGAATTTGTTGAGGATGCCTCGAGCGAAACGCTTGTTTTGTGTTATAGAGTGTCCTCTCCCGAGGACCAGAATTTAGAGGATCTCTCAAGTGAAATGCTTGGTTTCACGTGCCCAGGTCTTGAGGATGTCTCGAGCGAGACGCTTGGTTTCACGCCTCCAGGTTGCCCAGGCAGAGGTCAAGCGCCAGGATGTGTTGAGGATGTCTCGAGCGAGACGCTTGGTTTCACGCGTCCTCGTCGCCCAGGCGGATGTCTAGAATGAGGAGGTGTTGAGGAAGTCTCGATCGAGATGCTTGTTGCACGTGTCCAGGTTGCCCAGGCGGATGCCTAGCATGAGGATGTGTTGAGAATGTCTCGAGAGATACGCTTGTTTTCACGTGTCCAGGTCGCCCAGGCGGATGTCTAACATGAAGATGTGTTGAGGATGTCTCGAGCGAGACGTTTGCTTTCACGTGTACAGGTCGCCAAGGCGGATGTCTAGAATGAGGAGGTGTTGAAAACGTCTCGAGCGAAACGCTTGTTTTCACGTGCCCAGGTCACCCAGGCGGACGTCTCACATGAAGATGTGTTGAGGATGTCTCGAGCGAACTACTTGTTTTCACGTGTCCAGTTCGCCCAGGCGGATGTCTAGCATGAGAATGTGTTGAGGATGTGTTGAGCGAAACGTTTGTTTTCACGTGTCCAGGTCGCTCAGGCGGATGTCTAGAATGAGGATTTTGACAGGATGTCTCGAGCGAAACGCTTGTCCCCAGCACGTTCCGTAGCGCGTCCCCTTGGCACGTCCCGCGGTGCGTCCCCATGGCACGTCCCCTGGCATGTCGCCTGGCGCGTCCCTTGAGACGTTCCGCGGCGCGGTCCTCCTGGCATGTCCCCTGTCAATTAGCTCTGCGGCAGATACTATGTGTTCAGGCAGCTCGAGCTTAAGATCCAGATCAGTTCGGTCAGGACTCGGATGCAAAGGAGGACTCGATCCCACGCTATAGAGCAAAACCGCGGCATGGAACATCGCAAGTCAGCACGGTGCAGCACAGCACAGCCCTCTGCACGTTACATCAAGATCGATACAATCAGCATGCCACTTGCACGTACTTGGACACGTTCGGGGGGCGTCCCTGCGAGTTCCCATTGCACGCGGCTGGGCGTCCCTAAGGCACATTCCGGGCACGTCCATTGGCACGTTCCGTAGCGCGTCCCCTTGGCACGTCCCGCGGTGCGTGCCCATGGCACGTCACCTGGCACGTCGCCTGGCGCGTCCCTTGGGACGTTCCGCGGCGCGTCCTCCTGGCACGTCCCCTCTGTCGATTAGTTCTGGGGCAGCTACCATCTGCTCAGGCAGCTCGAGCTTAAGATCCAGATCAGTTCGGTCAGGACTCGGATGCAAAGGAAGACTCGATCCACGACGCTATAGAGCACAACCGCGGCATGGCACATCGCAAGTCAGCACGGTGCAGCACAGCATTGCACTTGCCACGCGTTACATTTCTATATTCCTTTCTGGGCTCGTGGGTCGATCATGTTTCCCAGCCGTCCTGCGGTGTTGGGTCCTCGTTTTGACGAGACGGTCCCCGCGTTCCTCTATCCTTTCTCCTCCCTCCACTTTCCTCAGCTCCACCGAAGGCCCTAGTGGGGTCCCACGCTCAATTCGGCGCTCGTGACTTTCCTCTCCTCTGACTTCTCCCCTCCCCCTCCTCCTCCTTCTCCTCCCCCTCCTCCTCCTCCTCCTCCTCCCCCTCCATTCCTAATCTCAGCCTCATCCTCCTCCTCCTCCTCCTCCTACAATCCTCATTAATCCCCTACTCCTCACTCCTCCCTCCTCATACCCCTCTTCATTCCTCCTCCTCCTTCATCCCCTCCTCCCCCTCCTCCTCCTCCTCCAAAGGCCCCCAGGGTGGTGGGGGGGGGGGCGCATGCGGTCCCCCCACCCAGCGCAGCGTTCCCACAGCGAGCTCCACAGAAGGCCCTAGTGGGGGGCGCCCGCATGCGGTCCCCACACCCAGTGCAGCGCTTCGTGGCCCCATAGGGAGCTCCACCGACGGCCCAGTGGGGGTGCCCACATGCGGTCCACCCACCCAGTGCAGCGCTTCGTGGCCCCATATGAAAGAGCGCGTTCTGTGGTCGCTTGAAGGGAGGGGTTGGAACCAGACCCCCCCCTCCCCCCCCCTGGATGGAGGGGGAGGGGGGGGGTTCGAACCCCCCTCCCCTTCCCCCGTCCCGTGACGGAGGGGGGTGTGTTCGAACTTCCCCCCCTTCCCGTGACGGAGGGGGGAGGGGGGGGGTTCACCCCCCCCCTGCTTTCCCTCTCCTCGGGCCAGCGCTTGCGTCGGCGGCGGGGCCGACGATTTCCGTTTCTGGGCCGGCGCCTGCGGCGGCGGGCGGCGGTGGCGGGGAGTGTCGACGAGGACGGTGGTGGTGGTGGTGGTGGTGGGTTGTGGTGGTGGCGGTGGTGGTGGCGGTGGTGGTGTGGTGGTGGTGTGTTTGGTTTTTAGTGGGGTGGTGGTTGTAGAAGTGGGGGTGGTTGTGGTGGTGTGGTGGTGATGGTGGTGGTGTGGTTAGGTGGTGGTAGGTGGGGTGGTGGTGATGGTAGTTGGTTGGCTATTTAGTGGTGTGGGGGGGTTGTGGTGGATGGTTGGTGGTGGTGGTGGTTGAGTGGTGGTGGTAGGTGGTGGTTGGTGGTGGTGGTGGTGGTGGTTTGGTGGTGGTGTGGTGGTGGTTTGTGGTGGTGGTGGTGGTGGGTAGTGGTTGTGGCGGTGGTTTGTGGAGGTGGTGCTGGTGGTGGTCGTGGCGGTGGTGGTGGTGGTGTGGTGGTTTGTGGTGGTGGTGGTGGGTTGTTCTGCTGGTAGTGGTGGTGGTTGTGGCGGTGGTGGTGGTGTTGTGGTAGATTGTGGTGATGGTGGTAGAGGTGGTGGGTTTTTGTGGTGGTGGTGGTGGTGATGGTGAGTTGTGGTGGTGGTGATTGTGGTAGTGTGGTGGTGGTCTGTGATGGTGATGGTGGGTTGTGGTGGTGGCTGTGGTTTGTGGACGTTTGTTGTGGTGGTGGTGGTGGCGGTGGTGGTGGTGTGGGGTTGGTGGTGGTGGTGGGTGTGGTGGTTTGTGGTGGGGCAGGGGTTGTGCGATGGTAGAGGTTTGTGCACGGCGGTTGTGGCGTGTGGTAGGTTGTGGTCTCTGGTGGTAGTGGGGTTTGTTCTTGTGGTGGAAGTGGTCTTGGTGGTGGTGATGGGAGTTGTGGGGTGGTTGTGGTGGTGGTGGCTGTGGTGGTGGTGGTTGTGTGGTGCTGTTGGTGGTGGTGGTGGTGGGTTGAGGCGGTGGTGGTGGTGGTAGTGGTGGTGGTGGTGGTAGTGGTGGTAGTGGTGGTAATCGTCGCTGCATCCCCGCCGTCGCCGGCGCCAGCGCCGGCGCTGCTGGCCGGCGCCAGCGCCGGCGCCGGCGCGAGGGGTGGGTGGACCCCCCCCCCCCTGGCGCCAGGGGGGGGGGTTCGAACCCCTCTCCTGAGCTGCCTCTGGTCATCGTCGCTGCGTTCCCGCCGTGGGCGCTGCTGGCGGCCGCCAGCGCCGGCGCTGGCCGGCGCCGGCGCCGAGGGGTTCGGGAGGGGGGGGGGGTTGGGGGGGAGGGGAGGGGAGTCCCCTTGGTTTCGATTGACGGCGCCGAGTGTTGGGGGGGGGGCCAACCCCCCGGTTTGAAACGCGCCGCCGAATGTTCCCAAGGCGAGCGCCCGTGAAACGCGTTCTCTCCCCATAGGGAGCTCCGCCGAAGGCCCCAGGGGGGGGGGCCCGCATGCGGTCCCCCCACCCAGTGCAGCGCTTCGTGGCATCATAAGGAGCTCCACCGAAGGTCCCAGGGGGACCACCCGCGTGCGCCCGCCACAACCCATGGTGACCTCCACCGAAGGCCCCAGGGGGACCGCCGGCATGCGCCCGCCACAACCAGTACAGCGCTTCGTGGCCCCATGGGGAGCTCCACCGAAGGCCCCAGGGGGACCGCCCGCATGCGATCCCCCCACCCAGTACAACGCTTCGTGACCCCATAGAGAGCTCCACCGAAGGTCTTCGTGAGACCGCCCACATGCGTCCCCCCAACCCAGTACAGCGCTTCGCGGCACCATAGGGAGCTCCACCGAAGGCCCCAGTGGCATCGCTGCGCCCCCCCACCCAGTACAGCGCTTCGTGATCTCATAGGGAGCTCCAGCGAAGGTCCCAGTCGGACCGCCCGCATGCGTCCCCCCCACCCAGCACAGCGTTTCGTGGCCCCATATGGGGGCTCCACCGAAGGCCCCAGTGGCACCGCCCGCATGCGTTCCCCACAACCCACTACAGCGCGACGTGGCTGCACAGGGATCTGCACCGTACTCCACCGAAGGTCCCAGTGGGACCGCCCGCATGCGTCCCCCACCCATTACGGCACGCCCCATCACGCGTTGCGTGACCCACCGGAAACGGCACCCACAACGCGATACGTATTCACAACTACGTATGGTTGGATCCTTCGCCAAGATGATTTTCTTGAACGGGGAAGGGGAATGCCGCAGGGAGGGGGAGGAGGTGCGGGAAGGGAAGCCAAGGGAGGAAGCTGTTTTGTTTGTGCGAACGCCGTAAACAGAGCCGTCCTGCAGAACGCACGCTCGTGGCACAACGGAACAAACTAGTTGAAAAGCGCGTTCGGGCCACACATCGAGGGCGCCCCTGTTGGGCGCCGACGCGCGCGCAAAAAAAACAGGCGGGCCGATGAACGGCGAAAAAGAAACCTGGTTTGTGCACATCGCGCTGGCAGCCTAGATCGGCCTCGACAGCGTCAACACTTGCGCCTGCGCGCGCGGGGCGCACCGGCGACAGCTGCGAAACGCATGCCCCCGAAGCTCGCGCGAAGCATGTTTGAGCAACCCCGTTCGCTGCAAATTGCTGCCCACTCGCGCCGAAGCTTCCGTGTCGGGCGCGCGAGCACTGACCGTCGCGCGCGAGGGCATCGGCGCACCGACATCCCAGCCAGTCGCGCACCCTTTTCCCTCGCAGAGACCCAAAGGAAACCCGTGTCCCCCAACACCCATCTCCACAAGAAGCGGAGATGAACTGCGTGCATTGGGAAGTCGAACCTGTTCCCCAAAAAACACGCAGCTCATCTCAGGAAAAGCTGGCGTACAACAGCATCTCAGGAAAAGCTGTTTCCCCCAACACCCATTTCCACAAGAAACGGAGATGAACTGCGTGCATTGGGAAGTCGAACCCCAACAAAAACACGCAGCTCATCTCAGGAAGAGCTGGCGCACAACAGCATCTCAGGAAAAGCTGTTTCCCCCAACACCCATTTCCGCAAGAAACGGAGATGAACTGCGTGCATTGGGAAGTCGAACCTGTTCCCCAAAAAGACACGCAGCTCATCTCGGGAAGAGCTGGCGTACAACAGCATCTCAGGAGAAGCTGTTCCCCCCAACACCCATTTCCACAAGAAACGGAGATGAACTGCGTGCATTGGGACGTCGAACCTGTTCCCCAAAAAACACGCAGCTCATCTCGGGAAAAGCTGGCGCACAACAGCATCTCAGGAAAAGCTGTTTCCCCCAACACCCGTTTCCACAAGAAACGGAGATGAACTGCGTGCACTGGGAAGTCGAACCTGTTTCCCCAAAAAGACACGCAGCTCATCTCGGGAAAAGCGGGGCGCACAGCAGCATCTCAGGAAAAGCTGTTTCCCCCAACACCCATTTCCACAAGAAACGGAGATGAACTGCGTGCATTGGGAAGTCGAACCTGCCCCCCAAAAAGACACGCAGCCCATCTCGGGAAGAGCGGGGCGCACAGCAGCAGTTCGCCGCCCGCGTACCACAGCCGCGCGCCAGGGCCCGGGGGATCTGGCTGGAGTTCCGCTCCGCCGAGGCTCGGCTCCCGTTGGGATTCGTGCTGGGTTTGTTCAGGAGGAAAAGAAGCACACAGACACAATGAATCCTCGATCCCCCCGAAAATATGGGAAACTATGGGAAGTGGGCGGGAAGACAAAAACCCAGAAAATATGGGAAAATATGGGAGTATTTTTATTTGTGTGCATTTATTTGTGTCCTGGGGCCCTTTCATCTGTGTGAGGTGAAGCCGCGGCCTCCTCGTCGCCGCCACCGCGGCACGCTCAGCAGGAGTTCGTGCCCGCGTCTCTTCCCTCTCGGGCCCCCCCGCCGCTGGAGGCCCACGCCGCAGGAGCGGGCCGAGGCCAGGGCGCGGGAGGAGCGCTACGAGGACCAGGCCGCCAAGCGCAGGAGCGGCGGTTCAACTCTATGACAGCCGGGGGTGGACAGAACCCCCAACAGTGACACGTCGATTAGTGAATTGTCCGTTTTCGGTTCTCGAGAGGGCGCCGTGGCCGTTATTTTCCAGGCTTGCGCCCGCCAGGTTTGGGCCTCGGGTCGTTTTCACTGAAAGAGCGTGTTCTACCGCTGCTGGCGGAAAACCGGGGGGGGTCACTACCGGTACGAACCCCTTCCCCCCCTCCGGAAAACCGGGGGGGGGTCACTACCAGTTCGAACCCCTCCCCCCCCCCAGTTCATCATGAAAATGGGGGGGGTCACTACCGGTTCGAACCCCCCCCCCCCCACGAAAACCGGGGGGGGTCACTACCGGTTCGAACCCCCCCCCTCGAAAACCGAGGGGGGGTGCGGACAGTGGTGGGGACGGTGGTGGTGGGGACAGTGGTGAGGGGACAGCGGGACAGTGGTGGGGACAGTGGGACAGTGGGACAGTGGTGGGGACGGTAGTGGTGGGGACAGTGGTGGGGACAATGGTGGGAACGGGGGGGACAGTGGACAGTGGTGGGGACGGTGGTGGTGGGGACAGTGGTGTGGGGACAGTGGGAATGAGGTGGAAACAGTGGGACAGGGGAGGGTACAATGGTGGTGGGGACAGTGGTGAAGGCGGTGGCGAGGACGGCGGTGGGACAATGGGACAGAGGTACAGTGGGGACAGTGGTGGGGACAGTGGGGACATTGGTGGGAACAGTGGGACAGCTCAGTGGGACAGCGGAGGAGTCAGTGGGACAGTGGGGACAGTGGGGATAGTCGGGCAGTGGTTGGGTCCGTGGAGACAGTGGGGACAGTGGAACCGTGGTGGGAACAGTGGTGGGAACAGTGGGGACAGTGCGACAGTGGTGGGGGCACTGGTGGGGACAGTAGGGACGGTGGTGGAACCAGTGGGGACAGTGGTGGTGAGGACAGTGGCGCTGGGAACAACAGTGGGGGATGTGATGCGGACGGTGGTAGGGACCAGGAGTCGTTTGCTGGCGGTGAGTGGGGCGAGGTGGGGAGGGATTCGAACCGGTAGTGACCCTCCCTCCGGTTTTCGAAGGGGGGGGGGTTCGAACCGGTAGTGACCCCCCCCGGTTTTCGAAGGGGGGGTGGGGTGGGGTTCGAACCGGTAGTGACCCCCCCCGGTTTTCGAGGGGGAGGAGGGG
>CAUYUJ010020626.1:132497-153414 GCA_963575745.1 Prorocentrum cordatum | reverse complement strand
GTGCTCCCCGCCGGCTTAGCCTTCTCCCAGGCCTCCTCGAGGCCCTTCTCGAAGTCATCCTTGTTCAGCAGGCCCCTGAAAGGATCGCTGCGGTTCTTCCAGGCGGGAACCATGTCGTACTGGGCCTGCTTCTCGATGTTCTTCGGCGCGTTCGGGTTCAGCTGCCAGGCGAAGTCATCGGAGAAGGTGTACAGCAGGAAGGCTGCGAACGCAATGCCCGGGACGATCAGGGTGGTCAGCGGCACGAGGATGGAGTGCCACTTCCTGTGGAAACCAAAAGGTACCGATACCGCTACTCCCGGACCGCTCCTGGGCGCGTTCTGACAGAATTTCGAGGCAAATCCAGCGGTGGCGACGAGATCCTCCGAGGAGGCCCAAAAACGGAAAACCGCCGAAGGGTAGAGGTATGGGTACCTTTCCCTCCTCCGACGTCCTCTGGTCGCCGTACTTGGCCTCCGCGTCCTCGGCCAGCAGCGTCAGCGCTGGCAGCGCGGCGGACACGGCGAGCGCGGGGCTGAACTGGCCCAGGGCCTGCGGCAGAAGAACCCAGAATCAACCCGACAAGTCGGCTCGGCGATCCACATGACTCCGATTGACCGCCATCGGCTTCGAGTCGGGCCACGTCGAATCGGCAGGCATCGGCAGGCTAAGGGGGCCTCCAGCAGGGCATCGAGGCCCGCATCGGAATCCGATGCCGAATCGAGTCGGCATCGGCAGCCCTCGAAGTCGCATCGAATCGATAATCCGAGGAAGCGCAACGAGCCCGCGGGGGCCTGCGGTGCCGGCGCGGCCCGCGGCGACGGGACGAACGCGGTGCGGACCGCCCACGCGGCGGACAGCGCCGCCGCGGCGGCGAGGAGGGCACGGCCCGGGCGGCGAGGTGCCATGGCCGAAGGCCGAAGGGGCGCCAGGCCTCGGGAGCGCGTGCGGCGAGTCTTCGGGGCCAACGCTGACTTGAGCCAAGATGGCTACAGTCGGGGCGTCGACCTAAGGAACGACAAATAAGGAACGAGGCCCTTTTTTCCCATCTATGGAACTCCGATGTTCCGTGGAAAGCCTCAGGAAAACGTAGGAAAACCCGAGGAGCACTGTAAAGCAACTAAGGAGCTCAGAGCCCCTCCCCAACAAAAAGGGTTCCTTCTTCAGGGCCCCGACTGTAAGTTTGCAGGTACGTTTTTTTTAATACATCGGATGCTTCATTCATCGCATGCTTATTACACAAAGGCCCAGACTAGGAAGAGACAAATCTCGCGCGCGCCAGAATGCATAGGTTTTTTGTTTGAAGGAGGAGGAGGCGGAGGAGGAGGAGGAGGAGGGCACCCCTTGGGAAGGTCGCCCATGCTCAGTAGGCGGGTTCACTGTAGCGGGTGCTGTGGGGGGACACGACATTTCGGGGAGGAGGAGGAGGAGGAGGAGGAGGAGGATGAGGAGGAGGGCACCCTTGGGAAGGTCGCCCATGCTCACTAGGCGGGTTCACTGTAGCGGGTGCTATGGGGGGGGGGCACATCATTCCGGGGGGTGCTGAGGGTGGCCCAAAGGTACCCCTCAGCGCTTCTCGCTCAATTTTGGAGCCCCGGGGGGCCCTCTGGGCCTCGTGAGGGATGCTCCAATCTTCCCTCCAGCCGTCTGTCCCAGTTGGGAGGAGGACAATGTTGAGTGGGAGGGAGAGAAGAAGCAGTTTGCTGAGGAGGAGAATCGACCCCAGAGCACGCGACGGCCCCAACAGCCTTCCGAGAGCTCTCCCAGCCGCTCTCCTCCCTCCACCCCTCCTCCATCTTCCCAATCCTCCTCTCTCGTCCTCCCCCCTCCTCGTCCTCCTCCTCCTCATTCTCCGTCCTCCATCCTCCGTGGAATCCTGGGGGCACCTTGGGCCAGGGGCACCTCTAGCCAGGAGCACCCGAAGCATGGCGCCCCCGCTGCGTGCCCCGGGCGCCGCCGTCCTGTCACAAGGGGTCGGACACGACGCCCCGCGCGCACGACAGAGCGTGCTCGCGGCACGCGCATGGTCGTGACCACCGCACCACGAGGACGAAGACATTGGCCCTGCCCACATCCCAGCACAGGCTGGCGCGCGCCACGCTGAGCGCGGCACAATTCCGGAACCGACTACCAGACCACCCCAACCTGACCCGAAGAAAATTTCGGGCTCGGGAGGTACGGGTTCCATGTGTGTTTTTTTTGATGGGGCCTTCGGAGTGGGTTGGGGTGGTTTTGCGGCTGGTGAAGAACTGCACGCGATAATGCAATTTGCGAATTTGTGCCGCCACCGTCTGCGAGCACCACAACGATATGCTAGTGCGCTTTCAAGGCAATCCGCGAGAACGGCCTTTCCCGCCACCCCTGTAACGTCACGTTTCGCGCCGGCACCGTCAGGGAATACTCAGGTGTAGCCTCGGACAGCTAAACTTGACATGTAGGTAGGGGTTTGCCAGGGATACATAGGCGAAGCGCAGGGCCTTGCTGAGAGAATTCGCTGTCAGCGGACGTCGCACCTGTGCGCCTGAGTATGCCCGCGGAAGGATCTGCGGGGAATATACTTCCTCTGTGCCAAAGTGCCTGCGTGCAGCACAACGCCTGTGAATACCTCAATGCTTGGGCGTATCAGCGAGCGGCGTGCAGGGGTGAACAATACAAATGTGCACACCACAGTGCCACTATGCACCGTAGCGCCTGTGCACACCTGAGTGCCAGTGTGCACAACAACGCCTGAGTACACCAGAGGCCCTGTGTACAGAACATTGCTTGTGCACACCAAAGCGCCTATGCGCGCCACACTGCGCGTTTACACCGCACCGCCTGGGCACCACAAGGTATGTTAACATTACAGTCTGTGCATGTGTAACCAGCAATGACTGTTTACAACTGGCATCACAGTCAGTGCATGTGTATACCCGAGCTGCTTGAGCAACATCACATGTGCGACGCAGGGCGACCGGAACATCACTGCATGTGTACACATCAACATCGGTGTGCACCACAACGCCTGTGTGCCCCACAGCGCTTGTGCACACAACATCGCCAGTGTGCCCCACAGCTGCTGTCTCACCACAATGAAGTGCGTGTGTACAGCACTGCCTCTACACAATAATAGCTGTGTGCGCCACACAACGCGTGAGTACCTTCGGGGCTCGACAGGCCAAACTCCGCAAACCGTGAAGACACCGAATGTACCAAATTCAATGTAATTGTATTCGCACTTACCGAGTTTTGCCCTAAACTCTTGAGTCCTTCTCCTTTGGGGCCCACACTGCCTGTGTATGCCACACAGCCTATGATCGCCTCGACGCAAGTGTACAATAAGGTGCCGCGCGCACCCCAAACGCTTCAGAAGAAAAAACATCCGTGTGCACCACAGCGACTGCGTGTACACCACCAGCGTTGCTGCATCAACATATGTGCATGCCACGCCGCCTGGGTACACCACATCGCCTGCGTACACCACAGCAGCTGTGTAAGCCACAACGCTTCAACGTATGCGTGGACCACAATGACGATGCACACTGTGCGTTTGTACATATCCTGAGGCCTTCGACAACCTCCCGACAACGTCGGAAAATCCGTCGGTCGGTCGCCTTTGTCGATATCCCCCTAACCATTCCCAATCCAGACGTTACATGGTCCCTCGCTCTACCTGTTGCGGACGCAAGTCGTCACAAAACCCTCCCCACCCCCAGTAGCGGCCGTCGACGCCGGAGGATAAACGACGGGTTGTGGCAACTCCACGCGAACGTGCAAATACTTCAACAGTTCGCAGACGCGATGCTAAGAGGAACGTGGCGCGAATAGGACAGAGGGGGGGGGAGGCGGGCCAAAGACCCGAGCGACCCATTGTATGACATGTCTGTGATGGAGTTGTGCACCAGGAGTGGGCCTGGTGCTTCCTGAAGCGCTGCATGTTTGCAAACACGGCAACATGCAAGATCCTGCACACCTCGCAGCAACGCACAAGCGCCACGGTGTGCCAATAGCCCGCGCGACCATCGCCAGTGCCAGCCTCCACGCAGCGCGACGTGTCTCAGTGCACCGGCGAAAAACCAGCCATCGAGAGCAAACAACAGCAGTTATGGATGCAATTCTCCGCGGCGGACAAAGAGGAGGGCGTCCAAGACGGGGGGGCGCAGATCATGGCCGGCGGCACGTGCGCGGCCCAGGGGGAAGACCAGGAACGCAATGAAATCAAAAGAAGCGACATGAAATCTGGGGAAACACCATGGCCCCCGCCAGGATTTCCCAGAAGGCCGCCTGGGCCCCCGCCGACGACGGTGAAATAACTTCGGGGCCAGGCCGGGCTGGCTAGCAAGTGTCCGCAACGAGGCACCTGTTGCCAAGCAGAGCTCCAAGAGCTGCGACGATTTCAAAATTGGAAAATTTCCAACATGTGGCTTTCCTTGAGCTGGACCGCGGGGAGTCATCATGGAACGCCCGCGCGCCATCGAATCGCCTCGCGCCGCCTGCCCCTGTCATTGTATCGCGCCGGGCGAGCCGCGGAGGCGCGACCAACGCGGCCCCGGAGCCAGGCCGCCGCGTGACCGCCATGGAACATATCGCCGCGATGACGCTTCGTTCCGCAATCGTCGGGCATAGCGTCCGCGCGAATTTGGGCACGAGCCGCAGTCGGAGCGCAGGCGCAATCGGCGCGCGCGCGCGAAGCCGTCGAAAGGCTAGGTGCTGCCCTGGCCGCGCGGCCGATAGCTTGCGCGGGAGATACACGTCCCAAGCTGATTTATGATGGAACGCGCCGGCGCGGGACCGACGGACCACAAGAAAGGGTCACCTGGGAGACTCCGCGCGAGGAAGAAACGCTCGAGCGCGAGCGCCACGTGAGGAATTGGCGGGACGACGGAGGCGGTTGGGTCTCGCATGCCCGCGCAACTTGAGCAAACTCCGCTCCGGGGGGTAGCGCTCGCGGGGCCCACCGCGGGCGCGGGGGCCGCTGGCTACCGCAACCGCGGCGAGGCCCGGGCGCCCCCCCCTGGGGGCCGAGGCACGCGGCTGCGCTGAAGCCTCAACGGCCGGCCGCGGGCGCTGCGGCGCAATCGCGAACCCGCCACGCGAGGCAGCGCAGCCCGCCGCGAGGGCATCCCCTCCAACCGAGCGGGGGTCCCCGGGGGAGCCCCTGGCCCCCTCCCCGACCCCCCCGCCGCCTTTCCGCGGCGCCCTGCTCCCCCTCCGCGTTTGACAACGATTGTGGACATGTGTTTGGCAACGATTTTGTGCACTCGTTTGGCCTCCCTTCCGCGGGGGCGTACTTTTTTGGCCGCGATTTTTCTTGCAATTCAATCGATGAGAAAAAATCGAATTCAAAATCGTGGGTGGTTTCGTGGAGCCTTGCAAGGGGGCGCGGAATGGTGGCCGAAAATCGCGCGCAAAATCGTTTCCGAAATCGCGGGCAAAATCGCATCCGAAATCGCGGGCGAAATTGCGCTGCCGAAATCGCGGGCGAAATCGCGGGCGCAGAATCGCGGGCCTGCCCGGCGCGCCGGCGCGCGCGCCCGCGCGACATCAGCGACGGGAAGAGAGAACACAAACCAAAAAAGAAGCGGAAGCGGCAGCAGCGGCAGGAAGGCCAGCAGCGGCAGCGGGAAAAGGAAATAATGGGAAGCAGCAGCAGGAGAGGAGTGGAAGAGTCGTCGAAATTGGCCCGCCCGTTCGTCGCGCGCCCCACAGCGCGCTGGACGCGCTCCTCGGGGGAGACTCGCCGGCCCCGCGGGCAAGAGGCGCGCGAAGATCTCCGGCGACTGCCTCGCGGCATTTCTACTCCGCGCGCGCGGGGCGGCCCAGAGGGCCCCCCGGGCGCCAAGTGCCCCGGCCAGGTCGGGCCAAATGGCCCTTCTCCTGGGCGCGGCTTTCAGGCGCCCCGAAGCGATGCAAGAGGGCCCCAAGAGGCGCCCGAGACGGTCCAAGAGGGCTCCGAGTCGTCGAACGATCGGCCCGCGACACTCAGGATGGCTTCCAGACGGCCCACGACGCGCGCAAGACCCCCGAAGAGGCCACCGCGAGCTGAAACGAGCCCCGAAAGCGCGATTCTGAAGGGTGAAGAAAAATCGCAGCAGAGAGACAAGGCGGAAACAGACCGGGGGCGACACCGCTCGAATGACGCGCCGAAGCCAGATTGCGCACAAGCCGCGCGCCGAATGCCCAATGTCGGAGCGGGTCGGCGACGCAAGAAATTCAGAACGATGGTAAACAAAAACATTTAAAATCTATTAATTTTGGCTTCGGAAACAAACACACACACACAGGCACACACACACACACACACGCACACGCACACGCACACACACACAAAATAGTTGCGCCAATCCGCTTGGGGAGCGCAGCTTCATGATACCTGTGCCGCGACGGCGATGCGGATAAGCTCCGGAGCCAACAGAAGCCCTGCCAATTTGCATGTGCGCAGGTTGTCGGGTGCTCGATTTCCCCCGCGCGCTTCGTTCCCCAACGCTGGTCGACAGGATCGGCGCTAAGTGGCAGGCCTCCGTGGACCACGCGACGAAAGGATAGGTCTGTTCAGGGGCCCACCGGAGCTTTCCACGCCGCGCGTCTGTTTCGGGGTGGCAATGCCCGTCTGTAGGTAAGTTGGTTGAGCCTCAGGGGGGTGAGTGAAGCCTCTTGGACAGTGGAACGGCCCCGCCCTCCTGTCTCCTGGATGCCCTCGGAGCCTCGATCAAAGCCTCCGTGTTTCGCATTCCTTGCGCGAAGATGCACGCCTCGAGTCCGGCTGCAAGGTTGGAGAAAGACAACCGCCATGCCACTGCGGGGATGATTCGTCTGATCGCGCGCGATGGTCTCTGGGCCGAGAACAGGAGGTTCGAGGCGGGCTGCCGCGCCGACAGACTGCGCCAGCGATGCAACGCTGAGCCTGGGAGCCTGGCAAACGCAGGTTCTGGAAGCGCCATTGCAATTCGTACTCGGGCGCCTGGGCCCAGCAGGTTGGCGCTCCAACGGTCCCCCAGAAGTCGTTGCCACCGACCATTTGACTCCAGAGGCTCTCCGCGAATTGGATATGTTCCCTTGCTGCTGGCGCCGCGGGCGGGCGCCCGTCCGCCGGCACGACCCCCCCCCCCCCCCCTGCCAGCCGCGCTTGCGTCTGGGTCCGCCGTGGGGCGAGAGCCCTGCCTGTGGGGGCCCATGGGGTCGACGGCCCTGGGGGGCGCTGGGGCAAGAACCCGCTCCTGCGTAGGGTGTCTTGGGCCTTCTGCCGCCTGGTCCCGGAGGATCTGGAGGATCTGGATTGGGGCTCGGGGCGCACGGGGTCGGTCGACACCCCTCAACGAGTGGCGCCGAGGGCGAAGCTGCTGGCGACTGAGCAATGCAGTGTGTTAGGGCTGTCGACCCAGCTGGCGATCTCAAGTTTTGGCGCGACCACGCAAACCACGCTCGCCCCTTGGTCGAAGGAGGGCTTCATTGCTTCAAGCTAGAGCATGCGGACTCGTGGCAAGAACTGTTTGCCCTGCTGCGCGACAGGCCAGCACTTGGCCGATGATGATCGAGGGCTTGCTCGGCGCGCGGCTTCTGCGCCCCGGGGGGCCTTGTTCGTCAATGCTCTCGCAGATGCCCTGGCGGACAGTCGTGCTGAGGAATGCGCAATATCCCGGGGCGCACGTCAGCGCGTCTTCGAGCTGGCTTCCAAGGCCTTTTTTTCTGCGCTCCTTCGGAACGCCGCCCTTGTCCAGGCGACAGCCTCCACCCCCGGGAACCGCGATCGCGAGGCGGAGGTAATCTCTGCCCCGCCTTCGACAAAAAAGGCGGCCAGGAGGGCCCGGGCCGCAGCGAGCTCGGCCGGGCGTTTTGTCCCGCTCGCGAGAGGCTGAAAGCGCAGAAAGCGTCGCCTTGTTGCGTCCGCAAGGCCGCCTCCAGAGCCCCGTGCCGCCTCGGGTCGGCCCGCCGCCCCGCCGACCCCCCCCCCCTCCCGAGCTTTCAACTGCCCGGAAAGCCCCCCGCTGAAGCAACGGGCGCAGGTCCCGCCCGCGGGAGGGACAGACGGACGGGGGAGGCGGTCTTGTCGGGCGCGCGTCAGCGACTGCCGCCCCTTGATGAGCATGCGTTCGGCGCCATCGGCATTGGCGACCCCTCGTGCAGTTTGCCCCGTGGTCGGACGCGCCGCGGCAGGGCGCCTCGCCCGCCCAATGTGCTGTGGACCAGGGGCGCGTGCTGCATTTGTTCCGCGCGCGGCAGATACTCGTCCTCCACCATGCTTGGGGACCTTGGCTCAGACTGCGAGAGCGCGCTAGTTGGAGACCAGTCCTTGGCCAAGGCGCACGATGCATCTCTCATGGGGCAGGGGGCGGGGCTTCCTCCCCAGTGCGGCGTCAGCAATCGGGGTCACTGCGTTGTGGACGAGAGCTTTCGCCCCAGGGGGCGGGAGGATTTCTGCGTCTCTGCCTATCTTAACCAGCTGTGTCAAGCTGGTTAAGATAGGCAGTCCCCGACGGTCCCCGAGACAAGCCCGCAGCGCTCTCAAAGAGGCCCCCGGAAGACCTCCCAAGAAGCCCCCGCAGGCCTCCAGTGGGAATGCTCGAACGCCGCTAGAGAGCAAGTACGCAATCTTCCGGAAGGCCCTGGGAAACTGCCAATCGCGCCGCCCGTCGCAAAGCAAACGGGACACATCAATGTCATGTTCCTCTCTTGCGGGCCAAAAGGAAAGATAACAGGGGGGAGGGAGTGAGACAGGCAGACTGGGGGGCGAGGAACGCACCCAATGCTGGAAATGCTGGACGCATCCATCAATCCATTGTTGATGGGGCTGTCCTCGCGCCGTGCATGGGCGATAGCCTTGGTTGATCGCCCCAAGGCTCCAGACTGGCGAGCATGCACTCACGGCCTCAACTGCTCATTGCGCTTCCGATGGCAAAGCTGCATTTGGCCCTTTACGCGGCTTCGAATGTCTTCCCGGAACATGCCGTCTAGCCGCGCACTGCCAACCATGCCCCGCGCCGTTCCCCTTGAGGAGCGTCAAGTTTTCCAGGTGGTTTGACATCAACGGTGTCGTTGTCAAGCTGAAAGAAAAACGATCGGCCTTCCACGGCGTCAGTTACTTTGCGCCGCAGGCGTCTCCAGAGACGACTGCGAGGAATGGCGGCTCATCCACGCAAGCGAAATCCTTCGCGACAATTTGGAGGGGCCTATCTGCCTCAATCGACAACATCAATCTACCCAAATACGTTTGGCAAACGAATTTGTGCGCAACCTCAACCATTGATCCAGCTACATCAACCACGAGCGGGATGCCGCGATCCGAAATGTCAAAATCCGTGGACCATATGGTTCTTGCCGGGCATGGATACGCAGCCCCACTTCGGGGAACTCGTTTGTCACGAAGTTGCCACTCCCTGGTGTAGAGTTTCGCCTAACTGACACAACGAGTCCTTGTGGTTTCTGACAACGACTTCCCGACGACCACCTGCATACCTCGAACCTGTCAGACGCGCGAGCTCTGGGTCCAGGAGCACGCCTGTTAAGAAACAGTCGGCGCACAAAACAGAAACACACAACCCCCTCAGGAGATACTGCCAAGCACTCCTCACCCACCAGTAGAGGACCCCCGCCTCTGCAGCCGTCGGCGCGCAGCTCAGCGCCAGGAGGTCGATGTCCGCGGCGCCGAATCGTGGCCCAGGAGTTCGGGTAGGCGCTGGCTAAGGTTAAGTTGGGCCTGTCCTCTTACAGGGGGGTGTTCGACGAAAAGTTTAAAATACTGTAGTCAAAAATACCCCCAAATGGTCATATATATATATATATACAAAAACGTCAAATGAGTATTTTCCAATTTTTGAATATCCCCCCTGTAGAGGGACAGGCCCGACTTAAAGCTAAGGGTACGGGCCATCCTGCCCCGCCTGGGCGGGAAATGCCCACCCCCGCATGCCGCCGAGGGCGGGGGCGCCTCGGCGGGACCCCGGTTCCGACTCGGCGGACGTGGACGGACCATGGGCGCAGACACCTCCTCCTCCTCCTCCTCCTCCTCCTCCTCCTCCTCCTCCTCCTCCTACGCCTCCTCCCTCTCCCTCTCCTCCTCGTCCTCCTTCGCCTCCCTCCTCCTTCTCCTCCTCCGCCTCCTCCCTCTCCCTCTCCTCCTCCTCCCCTCCCTCCTCCTCCTCCTCCGCCTCCCTCTCCTCCTCCTCCTCCTCCTCCTCCTCCTCCTCCTCCTCCTCCTCCTCCTCCTCCTCCTCCTCCTCCTCCTCCTCCCCTCCTCCTCCTCCTCTCCTCCTCCTCCTCCTCCTCCTCCTCCTCCTCCCTCCTCCTCCGCCTCCTCCCTGTCCCTCCTCTCCTCAACCTCCTCCTCCTCCCCCTCCTGACCCTCCTCCTCTCCCCCCTCCTGTCCCTCCTCCGAGAGTGCTGCTCACCGTGCCGATCTGCCCGCCGCTCCTCTACCCTCGCGGCGCGGCGGGGGCCGGGAGCGTCGGCGCCTCGCTCCCGGAGCGCCTGCAGCTCCGCGTGCAGCCTGTCCACCTCCCGGCTGGCCCGGTCCGCGGCGCCCCGCTCCGTGGCGCACACGTCGCCGCCTCTGGCGTGGGGGGGGGGGACTGCCTACCAGACCACCCCAACCCGACCCGAAGACCCCAATCTCGGGTTGGGGGGAGTACGGGTTCCATACGTGTTTTTTGGTCAGTGTTCCCCGACCCCCCCCCCCACTGGAAACGGAGGGCAGATTGAGGCCTTCGGGTTGGGTTGGGGTGGCTTGGTGGGTGGTGAGAGGGGGGTGGGCGACGACGCAGCCGCTTTCTCTCCCTCCGCTTCCGTCTTCGTCTCATCCTCCGCCGCCTCCCGAGCCCCGCTCTGCCAGCGTCCTCCAGCGCCCTCGCCACCTCTCCTGCCACATGTTCCCCCCTCGCTCGTCCCTTCCGTAAACTGCACCTCCCACTCCGCCAAGGTCCTCATCCTCCTCCTCCTCCTCCTCCACCACCTCCTCCTCCTCTTGCCCCTCCTCCGAAAGACCCGAGGGCATCAATTTCGGGACCTGTCTGTTGAAGCAAATCACGGCTTGACGACTGCCCCTCCTTGTTCCAGTGTTTGCTCCCACACTTCCCCGATCAATGCAACCCGCCGAAGCATCGTTCCTGGATGGGCTGGTGGGACTGCGGGACACGTAAACAAACTATTACGGTTCTCCTTCTGCTCCTCCTCCTCCTGCCCCGCCTCGTCCGGCGGGACAAGGGCAATGTGTGGAGTCAGGGGGCCTACGGCAACGTACCATGCTGAGAACACGAAGCCGTACAGCATGAAGAAGAATATGACGGACGCGCCGGCTCGAACGAAGGTCATGCCTGCCAGCGGGGGGCCAGATGAGGGGGGGCAGGCGAGGATGATGGTTGCTGCAACCTTAACGATTACTGCACCAATTATACAGATGTATATATTTATGAACCAATACATCATACAAGTAAGTATACACAATAGTATACATATATGTGCTGATACATCGGTTGTATGTATATTTATAGTTGTCTGTATACGAAACCTACACATATAAATGTATACACACATGAAAGTGTACACACACACACGTATAGAAAATCGAAGGCTTGGCGGCAAAGGCAGGGGCACTGCCCGCACGGCGAGGACAGCTGCCGCCCAAAGCTCAGCGAGCGAAGAACGGAATAACATGAACTTTTTCGCCGTCGAGGACACCTGCCCCTGGGCGGCTGGAAAGTTTATACCCCTACGGTGCCATCGTAATGGTATAAACTTTCCAGCCGCCCTGGGGCAGGTGTCCCCGACGGCGAAAAAGTCGATTGTATAGCATTCTTCGCCCGTTAAAAAGCGACTCCAGCACCCCCCCCCCGCGTCCTTGAGAAGACCTGGGAACTCGCGGTTAGCCTTAAGTCGGGCCCGTCCCTCTACAGGAGAAAAACTCCAAAATAGTAGAAATAATAGTCTGGGAACTATTGTTTGGAGCATTCTGGGAGTATGTTTGGGGTCTTGTAACTTTGTCTGCCAAAATCCCCCTGTAGGGGGACATGCCCGACATAAGGTTGTAAGGTGAGCCTCTCTTGGGGCTCTCTGGGGGGGGGCCTCTCGGGCCGTCCTCGAAGGCATCGGGGCGGGCCCGGGAGGCCAAACTCACTGAAGCACGAACCTGCTGCTTGGTTAGTCTGCGTTCTCAGCTATCTCGTGCTCCGAGCGCCCACGGCGGCCTCCGCGAGTGCCAAGGTGGCCTCCGAGATGGCCGAGGTGCCTCCAAGATGGCGGCAAGTTTGCCCCCGACGGCCCAGGAGGCCAGCAAGACGGCCGAAGAGGGCTCCCAGAGGAACCTCCAGGAGGGCATGAAGAGGCACGAATGGTTCACAGTGGAGGCCCGTCTACAAGAAACCATCCAAAGAGGCCCAACCCTGAGACCCCAGGATGCCCATAGATTCTTGGTGTGGGAACGCCACGCTTTCCATCGCAAAACCATCTAAACCCAAGAAACCCAGGGCACCCTGGAGGCGAGCAGGGCGTTTCTTGGCATGGACCCCCACTGTATGACCATAGCCGAACACAGCCCCATATGCCTCCAACAGTAGCCCCAAGACGGCCGAAGAACCCCCCAAAGAGGGCCTCAAGGCGGGCCAACAAGCCCAACAGAAGGCCGAAGAGGGTCCCTTGACGGCCCACATCAGACAGCAGCAAACTGGCTAAGAGTCCAAGACGGCCGAAGAGGCCCCTCGAGGCCCCCAAGTTGCCCCCGGAGGCCCCCACGAGGCCCCTCAGGGGCCCCCGAGATGCCCCAGGAGGCCCTCAGGAGGCCCAAGGGAGCGTCGAGAGGCCTCAACACGCCTCAACCTCATCCACGTCCTCAGTATCCAGCCTCTTCAGCTCCTCATCCATCTCCTCTCCTTTTTTGTGCTCGGCCTCTCTCTCTCTCTCTCTCTGTATCTCGTTCTCTCTCTCTCTCTCTCGGTCTCTCTCTCTCTCTCTCTGTCTTTCCCCCTCTCTCCCTCTCTCTGTGTCTGTCTTCACTCAGTCAGATCTCTTTCTCTCTCTCTCTCTCTCGGTCTCTCTTTCCCTCCCTCCATTTCAATATATCTGTCTGTCTGTACGCGCATGAATCTTACTCCTCAACTTGTTCCACACGGGTGTCCGCAAAGGCCAGGGGGCACGCTGTCCAGTAGTTTGACCAGAATGCGGCCCAACGTTTTGCCCCATAGGCGCTTCAAACTGGCAAGGGGACGGTTGATTGTCGTAGGCGCCTTCGAACAATGTGATTGTGTGGTTGGATGTGCATGTGCGTGTGCAGGTGTAGGAAGAACAGCGTGTATCGCTATATGGATATACGTCTGCATATAGACAATCGTATGCATACTTGTAGTATTATTATGCATCCTGTCACATCTTATGATGCTGCACTCCTCCTCTGGGTCAGCTGGATGCCCACATCTTCCTATGTTGGATGTTGTCCCGAAGCTCGTTCGGACTCGAAGCCTTCTGCCCCGCCTTCCTACCCCATCCTCCGATGAAGATCATCCCCCCTCCACATCCCCCTGCCACTGCCTCAACTATCCCCCCTCTGCCATCCCCCTTCCTTCCCCACATCCCCCCTCACTCCCCCTCAGCCGACTTCCCCTTGTGAGGGTCCACAGATCTCCACATTCGTCCCTCCGCGCTCCCTCTTTCTGCCCGGCCTTGCCCCCCTCTCCCCTTCCCCGTTGCTCTCTCATCCTCCCTCGCTCCCTTCCTCCAGTCCCCATCCCTGGAATCGTCCCCTGGACCGCTCCTCGGGCATGTGTTGGTCTGGCCGCAGCTGTTGCGACATGCCTCCTGGAGGCCCAAAACCATAGAGCAAACGACCTAACACGCCGTCCTCCCGTTTTGCTGTTCGTGCCACCGGCCACCGTCCCCCCGTTCTCTGCTCGTGCTCCTCCTCCCTCGCCCCTCCTCCTGCGCATCCTGCCTCCTGCCTCCCTGCTTCCTCCTTGGCCTTCCCTCCTTCGTTCCTCCCCCATGGTGCTCCCCCCCCTCCCCCCTCCTACTCCTAACACGTCCATCCCCCTCCTCCTGCACCCCTCCTCCTGTTCTCTGCTCGTGCCGCCAGGCACCTCGACAAGGCGGCCCCAACTCTGACGGCTTCAAATTGTGGTTCTCGCCTCAGCCGAAGGTCGGACATGTCCTCCTACAGGCTGGTGTTGGAAGAAACACAATGGAACAGTATTCAAAGATAGTTGAAAGAGCACGAGAAATCGTCACCAAGTTATGTTGTACTATTCTTGAACACTCCGCCTGTAGAGGGACATGTCCGACTTAACTGTAACCCCACGCATCTTCGGCATAAACATATCCACAGCTTCAAAGCTACATGGCGGCTCGTTTCAAACCTCCTACACCTTCTCCCTACCTCTCTCCCTCCCTCCCTCCCCCCGCCAAGGGGGAACTGGCAGTGCACGGTCTCCTGATTGGACTACTGCACTGATCACTGCAACTGCACCTCTCTGCAACTGACCTGCACCAGTGCAGGCACGAGAATGCTGACACTTGATGTCACACCTGCCGCACCCCACTGCAAAGTGCGCGTCTGCAGCATGTGATTGGGTACGGAAAAATGGGCCCGATGCCCCAACAACAAATTCTGTTCAAAACCGGCAGCGGCCGCTGTTGGGCAGGCGGCTTTCTGTCTCGAGTGGACAAAATCTGCGGCCAAGCCAACAGCGAACCGGGATCAAAATGAACAAGCACTGCTGCCAGTCTTCGTACCCATTCTTTCCGTACCATCGTTGACCTTACCGATACCGCTACTCCGCAGACCTCTCCCAGGGTGCGTCCTGACCAGATTTTTTCGGCGAGTCCAGCGGTGGCGAAGATGGCCGCCATTACCTGAGGCCCAAAAAAGAAAACCAGGCCAGGCTAGCAGTACCCAACGGTCGGATGAAGTAGGTAGAACCATGAAGAAATTAGGAAGGCGTTGGAAGCAGATTTGGACTCCGCCCGGACCCCTGAAGAGGAGGGAAGATAGAGGCCCTCCGACTGGAGTCCGAGCAGATGGGGTGGGAGGATCCCGCCGCATCGCCCATGCATCGCCGATGCATCGCCGATGCATCGGCGATGCACCAGCGCCGCCGGCGATGCCTTGGCGACGTCGGCGTGGACGAAATCGGGCTCCGCATCGATCCGCATCGCCGATGCATCGGCGATGCGGCGCGATCCTCCGACCCCATCTGCTCGGACCCAATCTGGGAGGCCTAGAGTAACCAGCCTCGAACGTATCCCTATCCCTAAGATGGGCGAGCAAAAAGCGAGGACAATCTTAGGGATAGGCCCTCAGAAACTAAGGGAATCCTTAAGATCATCATCGAGGTGAGGTGATGTCAAACATAGGGATAGGAATATCTTTCAAACTGGTAATAGAGAAGAGGGACACCCACTCGACTCTTGAAGTAGGAAGGCGCTTAGAATAGATGGGGATCTGGGCAACCAAGCCCGGCCAGCGACAACGGGCGTGCCCGCCCCCTCCCCCGTCGAAGGCCCCGGACCCGAAACCCGAGCGAAGGCGCCGCTTCTGTGAAAACATTGCAACGCATAGTCGTCGTCGCCACCGTCGTCGTCGTCGCCGTCGTCGCCGTCGCCGTCGTCGCCGTCGCCGTCGTCGTCGCCCTCGCCGTCGTCGTCGCCGTCGTCGTCGTCGTCGTCCGTCGGCGTCGCCGTCGTCGTCGTCGTCGTCGTCGTCGTCGTTTGTCGTCGTCGTCGTCGTCGCCAGCCGGCGCCGCCAGCCGGCGGGGCGCCAGTCGGCGCCGCCTGGCGGCAGCAGCGCCCGCTCCAGGCAGAGGCGCGCGTCGGGCTGCTCGCCCTCCTCGCGCCGGGCCCCGGCGTCGGGCTGCGGCTCCCCGTGCAGCTCGCCGCCATCCTCTGGCGGCGGCAGCGGCGGCGGGAGCGGCGACGACGACGACGACGACGACGACGACCACGGCGACGACGACGACGACGACGACGGACCGACGACGACGACGACGGACCGACGACGACGACGGACCGACGACGACGACGACGACGGACCGACGACGACGACGACGACGACGGACCGACGACGACGACGACGACGACGGACCGACGACGACGACGACGACGATGGACGATGGACGACGACGACGACGACGACGACGACGACGGACCGACGACGACGACGACGACGACGACGACGACGGACGGCGACGACGTCACACAGCGCGTAGGCAGAATCAGCCAACATCGAATCGGTAAATCTGGTAGAATCGGAATGTGCGCCGGATCGGAGTACATTGGCACTGGGTCGAAGTCGAACCGGATCTGCTGCGGCAGGCGATACACAACAACGCCGTGCGAGCATCGGGCCGCATCGGATCGAATCGGAAGGGCTCGGAGGCTGACGAGGAGGCTCCTCAGAGGCCGGGGTACCTGCCAGGACGCTCAACTGAGGCACCCGAAGCTACCTGCCAGGACGCTTCCCTGGGGCGCTCGAAGCTACCTGCCAGCGCTCCTTCCTGGGCAGGCCGAAGGTGCCTGTCAGGACGCTTCCCTAGATCAGAAAAGACAAAAGTACCACTACCACAAGGTATGGGGGTGGCCGCTCCCTCCCCTCGAGCTGGTGACGCCTCCTTCCGGGAACTCTCTGGAGGCATGCCCGGAACGAGGTGCCACCAGCTGGAGAGGGTGGAACAGCCACCCCCTAGCTGGTGGTAGTGGCACTTCCGTCTCTGCCCATGAGGGGGGGTGCCTCCGAAAAGCCTGCACTCTTGGAAACCCTCGCCTTTCGCGCGCGGCCCTCGCGTGCGACACGCGGCCGTCCTGGTGGATGCGGCAGCGACATCGACGTCGCCGATAGTCGTCATGTAGCTCTTTTGGGGCGTCTGTGGGTGCTGCCGCCGCCACATTCGGGTCGGGCCCCCTCTTCTTCGCACAAGCGCACGAAGCTGATGTTGAAAAACTGGTGTTCCACGCCTCTCCCTTCTCCTTGCCAGGGCCTCTGGAGACCTCTGGAGGCCCAACACACTCCCACCAGCATTACCAAATGCAAATCGTAAATTCTCTTCCTCCTATATACCCTTCGTTCAGCTGGAACCTGGAACCTGGTGGCGTGAGAAGTCGTCGACTGCCAGCCCACCCGGGGGCCGGTGGGCCCTGGGGGTTGATCAAACTAGACAGGCAGGTGGCCTTTGCCACCGGCTGTAAGGAGATAGTTTTGAAAAAGTAGACAGACACAACGTGGAGGGAGGAAGAACAACGAGAGATATCGAAGTGGAAGGAAGAGGGAGATAACGGTCGTATCGGCAGCGGTTGCTGT
This sequence comes from Prorocentrum cordatum, assembly GCA_963575745.1. NCBI lineage: Eukaryota > Dinophyceae > Prorocentrales > Prorocentraceae > Prorocentrum > Prorocentrum cordatum. Next base: position 136,187 of record CAUYUJ010020626.1, on the reverse strand, counting down.
GGCGATAGTGGCTCTCATCCACCTCCCAGCCAGGAGAGCACACTACCAAATTCACCCCGACTATATGGATCGACCCAACCGCCTCTCCTCCAAGGGACGGGCTGGCGATGACGACGCGGCAGCGGCGGCAGCGCTGCTTCCGCTGCGGCTACTGTTGCTGCTGCCACCTGCTCCCAGGGGTCGGGGCGTGTAAAGGAGAGTGTTCGTCTGGGGCTCCCGCCTTAGTTCTGCGCACATTCGTCTTCAAAGGATGCAGCAGCTACAACGATGGGGCAGATGTCGATGTCGAGCTGTTTAACTGCTTAAACAGAACCTTCATAGTCAAACTCTATCTTTGTTTAGCTGTTTAAACAGATGTCGAGCTCTCGCTTCAGATTTCAAGCTGTTTAAACAGACCCTTCAACACAGGTAGCAGCTGCGCAACTTGAGGGTGGTGCGCTTACAGAGTGGGGCTCTCGCTCGAGACTTCCCCGATGTGCATGGCCAAGTGCGGATGGGGGCGGCCCTCGTTTAACATCAGCAGCGAGCAAACCACACGACACACACTTTTCCCCTGTCTTCCATAGCGCGGCGCACCCCCTCAAGGCCCTCTAGTGCTGACGGGAGTGGAGGTCGCCAAATATGTGGGGGAAGTGGATACCGCTCGATCAATGGCCCAGAGAGTGTCCCTGGCCCGAGGTGCCCCTGGGATTCTCGGTGTGGCCCATGCGACCTCCAGAGCACCCCTCACGAGGCCCTGAGGGCCCCATCGGGCTCCAAAGTTAAACGACAAGCTAGGGGCACCTTGGGCAAGCGGCACCTCTGTAGGGGGACAAGCAGTGGCATAACCATAAAAGCTCGGAGGTCCGCGCGGATTTCTTGGATCGGCATTAGGGGCCCCCAACACCGATCCAAGAAATCCGCGCGGACCTCCGAGTTGTGCTGTTTACGTAACCTTGTGGATTCCATGACAATGGACACCCTGACAATCCGATCATAGAATTAAGCATGTGCTTACAGTGTCGGAAGCATGTTCTAAGCATGCTTTAGACATGTGGTTTTACGTGTTTAAAGCATGCTTCTCTACATGTTTTAGACATCTGGATTTGTTTGGCAACATGCTTCCTCTCCATTGATCGTCCTCCACAGATGTAACACCCCCGGAGCAAAAAGGCCCCAGGAAGAGTGCTGCTTGAGCAGGGACCAGCCGTCCCGGCATTCCTAGAGCCCTACCACGAAATGTTCTTAGAACCCCGAAATGTACTAAGAACAAAAACAGTGTTCTTAGAACATACACCCGATCTGCGAAAACAAGACGATATCAACCAGAAATGTTCTAAGGACAGTTCGCGGAAACCACAACAGGTTCTCAGAACATCGTTCGGTCGGGCTATGGGCGAGCCAGGACGCTTCGCCACTGCTTGAACAACTGTGACACCCCCGGGAGCAAAAGGGCCCCAGGAAGAGTGCCGCAGAGACTGTCGGGGATCCTCTGATCCGCGTCAATCCAGACCCCGGTCAGCAGGAAGACAAAATATGCAATGCAGGGAAAACAAAAACTGCAACGCAGGTCTTCGCAAACCTGGGTCAGCCAATAGGCGCGGCCGCCTCGCGGCCACGAGCGGCTCGCTAACCCGGGTCAGCCAGAGGGGGTCTTCGCAGGATCCTGCAGGATCCGGCGCCCTGGCTGACCCCCGTCTGCACTGACCCCGTCTCGAGGCTCCCGAGGCTGGCAGGCGGAGCCCAAGGCGGCCGCCGCCCTCGCCGCTCCTGCTGTGGTGCGCCCACGGGCCCCCGCGGCGCCCGCCGAGGGGGGCGTGGGCGCCGGAGCGAGGACCGCCGAGGGGAGAGGGGGCCAAGGCATCGACCGTCGGCCCTGATTGGACAGGACACGCGAGGGGCTGGCCATCGCTCGGACGTCCAGTCCCTGTGTTTTTGTCGTTTTCGTGCGTGTTTTTTGTTCGCCAAATGATCCAGGATGCTCCTCGATGGTCCTCGCCGAAGGAAAAGTGCACACGTCTGAGCGATGCCGAGGGGGACACAGGGCCCTTCCGAGGGCCACGTCGCCACAGAACTGCGGGAGGCGTGGGGTCGCAAGACACAGGACACGAGGGTGCCCTCATTTGGCAGGGTCGGCCTACTAATCCAGGCCGCCTGTAGATGGGGTCGGAGTAGGTGGGGTCGGAGGATCGCGCCGCATCGCCTATGCGGCTCGATGTGGAGCCCGATTTGCTTCCCGTAGACGTCGCATATGCATCGCCGACGTCGATGATGCATCGCCAGTGCATCGCCGCTGCATCGCCGATGTATCGGCGATGCGGCGCGATCCTCAGACCCCATCCACTCCGAACCCGTCTAGGAGGCCTCTAAAGAATCACCCCAGACCCCGTAAGGGCCACAGAAACTTGACACCCTCGGAAACCACAGCAGTCACACACACGCACACACACACACACACACACACACACACGCACACACACACACACAACCTGCGCATCCGCCGCCGTGCCCTGAGGCACGAGTCGGAGTCTACGCAGGTCCTCGGCCTGATCCCAGAAGCCTCCGTCCTCAATATTCCTCAGAGGACCCTGGCCCGAAATTGCGCGCATGCTGGGGCGTGTTGTCGCATGACTTATGCGGGCCACAAAGGGCCCCACGACGGGCGAAGAGGGCCGCAAGGTGCCCCGAAGACGATCCAAGAGGGCGTCGAATCGTCGAACGATCGACCCTAGACGCCCAAGATGGCTCCAAGACGGCCCGAGGGGCCGCCGAGATGCCCCGAGAGAGATCCAAAAACACTCCCCACGAGGGCCCCAGGAGGCCAACATTGTCAGTGTTCCGTGTTCCAATAGTGTTTGAAAAATGCTTGTGTTTCCGCCGTTTCGTCTTTCTGGCGCTCTTAGATGGCCCAAGAAGCACTCAAATCCGCCCCAAGACGGCCAATGAGGGCTTCAAGAGGACCCCGAGCTGGCCCCAGAGGGCGCCAAGACGGCCAAAGGGGCGCCTAAGACGGCACAAAATGACGCCCAAGACGGCCCAAGAGAGGCCCAAGAGGGGGAAAACGAACAGAAAATGCGAGCCTTGCTGCCCGAGAGACGACCAAGAGGTCCCAAGAGGCTCCCCAGAGGCCCCAAGAGGACCCCAAGAGGCCCCAGGGGGCACCAAGAGGCCGCCAAGAGGCCCCAAAGAGGCTCCAAGAGGCTCCAGCACAGCCCCCTTGAGGCCGACTGCCTCCAGGAGGCCCCCGAGAGGCCGCAACGAGATCCGACCGAACATCCAGGAGGCCTCAGACCCATAAAACCCAGGCACGGTGGCGGGATTGGCCGCAGGCCACTCGGAGAACCATATTCAAGAAGTCGGTCGGCCAAGTCGACCCTGCCAGATCGCGCCATCGCGAGTCGCTCACAAGCCTGATGGACCTGTTTTCCACCACTACCGCCAGAAGTTGGAGTGCAAGGGGGCCCTCCTCCTCCTCCTCCTCCTCCTCCTCCTCCTCCTCCTTCCTCCTCCTCCTCCTCCTCCTCCTCCCTCCTCCTCCTCCTCCTCCTCCTCCTCTCCCCCCCCCCTCCTCCTCCTCCTCCTCCTCCTCCTCCTCCTCCCCCTCCTCCTCCTCCTCCCCTCCTCCTCTCCTCCCCTCCTCCTCCCCCTCCTCCTCCTCTCCTCCTCCTCCTCCTCCTCCTCCTCCTCGTCCTCCTTCCCCCCTCCAACTTG
>CAUYUJ010020626.1:104997-124997 GCA_963575745.1 Prorocentrum cordatum | reverse complement strand
TGACCTGTGCAGCACGGCCGTCAACGACCTCCACGGCGCGGTCCGTGACCATCCAGACCTCCAGTCGGCGGGCGTCCTGGCCTCCGGGCGCCGTTCCCTCCTCTGCCTCCTGCCGCCGTTGCCCTCCCCGGTCGTCCACCTCGGGGGGCCTCCTGGCGAGAGGGGGATGTGCAAGTACAGAGGGAGGGAGGAGGGAGGAGGGAGAAGGGATGAGGGAGGAGGGAGGAGGGAGGAGGAGGGAGGAGGAGGGAGGAGGAGGGAGGAGGAGGGAGGAGGAGGGGGAGGAGGAGGAGGAGGAGGAGGAGCTGGCGACGATGGGGTGTTCGAAGTGCTTCGCGGCGCTCGGCTGCCGTCGCGTCGGCGCCGGCTGTCCTGCCCGCGCGCCTCTGACGCGCACGGCGCCTTCTCCTTTGACGAACGAGCAACACACACACATACGGCAGGTTCGTGTCGTGCCGACCCCAGCGTTGGTTTTCGACACCGCAGGGATCGTTCAACCTTGAACGATCGGCCGCTGCCGCAACGTCCAAATCGTTCCACATCGAACGATTCTGGGTCGCCGGCGGCGTTCAACCTTGAACGCCCGCGCTGGGGTCGCCGACGGTCGACACGACGCGAACCTACCGTAGGGGGAATGTTGGGAGGAGGACTGGCTATGGGTATGGGTGCAGGTTGTCGGATCCTGGGGGGTGCTTCCCTTCGAGCGGGGGACCCCATCCGACAACGCGCACCCGTGGCCCCCTCCGTCCCACCTGTGGGTATGGGTGCGTGTTGTTCGTTCGTCATTCTACTCCAGTCGGCGGCGAGCGAGGGGGGGGGGAGTGAGAAGGAGAAGGCCTCCTCAAGAGGCTCGGAGGTCTCCCGGCCTTCCGAGAGAAGTTCGGCGCCGTCCTTCCGAAGGCGCAGAACACTTCTCAGACGGCGCGAGGGCTTCTGAGAAGTCCCGCCGCCTTGGAAGGGGCTCCGGGACACACGAATCCGCCGATCCGGCGTGTGGGTTTCAAAGACCCTCCGATATAGCCTGAGCCTCAGTTCTTGAGCTTCAGCTCTGCTTGGGGGGGGGGGGGGGCCAGAAGGGCTCTGCCAGGGTGGGGGGGTGGAGGGATTGCGAGCCAATTTTGGTAGCAACATCGGAGCTCCAGCTCACTCCGGGTCGGCCCCTCGCCCCGGAGAGCTCGAACGCGGGCTCATAAAAAAAACAGCGGCCGCCCAGACGGCCCAAGAGCGCCCTGAGTGGCCGAAACGTCGCTCCAGGGCGCTCAATATGTTCCTCAGACGGCTCCAGAAGCCTCCAACGTGCCCTCCCGACGCCTCCTAAGAGTGCCCAAAGACGGAAAATCTGTCCCATTCCTGGAGGAAAACGTACACTTTTGGAATTTTCGATTCTTCGGCCTTCGCAGTGTCCAACGCGGCCCAAGAGACCCCCCAAAAAGGCCCAGAGGCTCTCAAGAGGGCCCCAAGTCGGCCAAGAAGGGCCCAAGACGGCCCGGGAGGCCCCCAAGAGGGCCCAAGTGGGCCCCAGGACGGCTTCAAGAAGCGCCCAAGAGGGCTCCATGACGGCCCCAGAAGGGTCCAAGACGGCCCAAGAGGCGCCCAGGGGGCACCAAAATGGCCCTAGGAGTCCCCAAAAAAATCCGAGAGGCTCCAAGTGGCCCTGAAGAGGCCCCAAAAGGCGCCCGAAAGCGCTCCCGAAGGCTTAAAAAATACCTCCTACAGGATGCCTCCAGGATACCTCCTGCATGCTCCCAAAGAAGCCCAAAGGTCCCCAAGAGGCTCAACAATCACCTCCAAGACGCCCCCCCAGGAGGCCTCGAAGATGCGTCGTAGAGACCCCTCAAGAAGCCCACGCAATGCCTCCAAGCTGTTTCCAAACCACTTACGTTTGAACAAGCGCGTTGCAACACAAGCCGTTCTCGAGCCGAATGACGAGACGGAGAGCGGGGCAAGTTAGGTGCGCTCGCGTCATATCTGACACCCTACCCTTCAATGCCATCCCTTACGAGGAACTGGAGTGGGAGGAACGGGAAGAGCACGAGGGCCACGGGGGAAGGAGGAGGGACAAGAAGGAGGGAACGAGAAGGATGCGGAAAGACTCGGATGAAACAATTATTCTACTGCCTACAAAACTAAAGCGCAGTGCGGAGAAGGGAAAGGATCACCCCGCGCTGGGGCGAAAGCGTCCTTCTGACAGCGGGATCGTCCCGGATCGGCGGCACTGGCCGGAGGCCTCTACAATATAAATACACAAACCCCTGGATTCCCCATATTTTCCCATCTATTTTCTGGGCTTTTGTCTTCCCCCCCACTACCCATATTTCCCCATATCTTCTGGGGAATCGACGATTCATTGTGTCTGCCTGTGTGTGTAGTTTCCCCTCCTGATCTGAAAAGGCCTCCTCCTGCTCACTGAGTCCCCTCTCGCTCGCCGCCGCTTCAGGGGCTTCCCCGCGACGACGGAGTCCCCGAAAACTCGACCCCTTTCCCAGGACCGGTTCTGCATACCGAGTCGTTTCTTCACGGTCCTTGAGCATCGTTTAACCGCTCCCCATCCCCACCAGCGTGGGCTGGGCCCCACTGGCCGATTTACCCCCCTGATGGGGATTCGGGGATGGACAGACCCCCCTTGTAGTAAAACGTGGTTTAGTGAAAACGACCCGAGGCCCAAACCTGGCGGGCGCAAGCCTGGCAAATGACGGCCACGGCGCCCTCTCGAGAACCGAAACCGGACGATCCACGAATCGACGTGTCACTTGTGGGGGTTCTGTCCACCCCCGAGGGATATGGGCTTCTCTCTTCGGGTTTTTGGGGGGCCTATCCCCAACCGAGTGGGTGAGACGGCGGGGCGCGAGACGTGGATGGCGATGGGGATGGGGCTCGGTCCAACGATACCGAGTCCTGGGGCCCGGCGAGCGCCCCCAGAAGCCGAAAGCTAAGGAAGACCTCCGCGCTGAAGTTCTCGATACTCACGGCAGGTCCCTGTCGCCTCGACCCTGGCGCTGGCTCCCGACCCCGCGTGGATCGTTCAAACTTGAACGATTAGCGGTTTCCCAAATGACAGATCGTTCAACATCGAACGATTCTGGGCCACCGGCGGCGCTCAACATTGAACACCGGCGGCGGGGTCGTCGCCGGTCGACACGACGCGGACCCGCCGTACGTGGGTTCTCAGAATTCCCTGAATGTTTCCAGATTCCCAGGTTATGTTGCAGCCTCGGGGGACCTCGTCTGTCCCGTCGCGGCCCAGTCCGCGTCGAATCCGGTGTCGAATCCATGTCGGACTCGTCGGATCTGTGTCGAGTCCGCTTCGAATACACGCCAAATCCTCCTCGAGTACGCATCGAGGCCGTGTCGGGCACAAGAAAAGGCACCAATTCGGGGGACAGGCGAGGTCCCTCGAAGACGCAACGTAACAGGACATGCGGCTAGCATAGGTCGGGCTAGACAGGACACAAAGGGTACGTACCCTGGATCTGCCATGGTCGACACACCAATCGGGGCCGAGTGTACGGCGACGCATCCGTGCACACGGGAGGAGGATGGGAGGAAGACCCATGACGACTCAAGCACGAGCGACAGCAAAGTCGACCCTGGAGGCCTCATGGATGGGGTCGGAGTAGATGGGGTCGGAGGATCGCGCCGCATCGTCGATACATCGGCGATGCATCGGCGATATACCGGCGATGCCCGTGATGTACTGGCGACTTCGGCGTGCAGAAACTCAGGCTCCATATCGAGCCGCATCGCCGATGCATCGGCGATGCGGCGCGATCCTCCGACCCCATCTACTCCGACCCCATCTAGGATGCCTAGAACATTTGAACGCCCGAAGTGGGTACGAAAAAAAATGGTACAATGCCCAACAACAAATGTTGTCCCAAACCAACAGCGGCCACTGTGGGGCCAGGCGGGCTTCTGCCGCAAATGGACACAGGCCGCGGCGGCGCGGACAGCGAGTCCTGTTCAAAATGAAGAGGAACTGCTGTTGGGCATTGTACCCATTCTTTCCGTACCCATTTCGTTCGTGCCGAAAGAAACTTGACAAGCGCGACCCGCTACTCGCAAAATTAACTACTCGTAAATGGCTTGGATCCGCCGCGGGGATCTACGATAAATTCCATCAGCGAGATGTTATGCTTCGGACGTTTGCGAGTAGGCACCCTGCGAGCAGTGGAACGCGCTCGGTGAGAAACACGGGGGTCCTCGTCGTCGTGGCGTGTCCTCCTCCTACAGGCGGACCCTGGACGAAGAATAAAAGATACATCCCCCAACAACATATGCAACTGATGCTCCGAAATACCAAACAACATCGTCCCCGGACTATTTTTTACAATCCTCAAATCTCCCTCCTGCAGAGGGACAGGCCCGACCTAATATTATTAAGTCGGGCCTGTCGCCCAAGGGGGATTTTTGACGAACAATCAAAAATACCCCCAAAAAGGTCAAAACATATAGTCCAAAAATAGCCTGGGAACTATTATTTTGGGTATTTGTTGACCTTTGTGGCGGTATTTGTGGCGTTTTGTTATATATATATATATATATATATCGAAAATCCTCCTGTAGGGGGACAAGCCCGACCTAAACCCGATCATCGTCGTGCCTGCCGGCCGGCGCGCCCACCGCGGCGCGCGGCGTGCGGGCGGGCGGGCGGCCGGGGGCGTCCTCTAGCGGGGCCGCGCCGCGCCGCCGACCATGGCCGCCAGGGGGGGGCCGAGTGGCCGGGAGCGGGTCGGGCGCGCCGCGGGGGCCCCGCGGGGGGGGGGGGGCCTGGCCCGGGGGCCCCGCGGGCGGGCTGCGAGGCGGAGGCGACGTCCCAGAGCGCCGACGCTCCTCCCGACAAGAAATTGGAAGGGGCCCTGGGACACGCACACAAATACACACAAATGAACAGTTCCCCCACATTTTCCTATATTTTCTGGGTTGCTGTCTTCCCCCCCACTTCCCATCTTTTCCCATATCTTCTGGGGAATCGACGATTCATTGTGTCTGCCTGTGTGTGTGTGTTGTTTCCCCTCCTGATCTGAAAAGGCCTCCTCCTGCTCACTGAGTCCCCCCTCACTCGCCGCCGCTTCAGGGGCTTCCCCGCGACGACGCTTGGGGAATCATCGATTCATTGTGTCTGTGTGTTCTTTCCCTCCTGAAAAATTGGAGGAGCAGCGTTGCACCGATGCCCATGCCCAGCGGCGTGGCCTGGGCCCCACTGGCCGGCTTACAACGTACAGATGGGGACATGTGGGTCGCTCACGTCGGGCTTCGGGGGGTGCATCCCCAACTGGGGTGGTGATTTGGGTGGGGGGTCGAAGGGGATGGGGATGGGGATCTGTTAAACGATACTGATTGGAGCGGCGGGGTCAGGGCTGTTTGGGGGCCTCCCAGGGGTCCTCGCCAGGGGCCTCGGGGCCGTCGAACAACGACTCGGGCTGGCCCTAGAAGGAGGTGGTCCAGACCTCTGGGGCACGCGCCCCCCAAAATTGGACCGGCCGATGTCTGGGATCCGCCGACCCTTTCGGCGTGCGTGCGGGGCCTGTCCGTTCGAGTCGTGTCTCCGTCGTTCGCCGGTCGTCGTCTCCGTCGTCCTGGGCCCGTCGCCGCTCCCCCCCTTTTCCTGGACCCGTGGCCGCCCCCCGGCGGACTCGGACGGAGGCAAAATCGAGGCAGCATCGCACCGATGCAAAGCGGAGATCGCATACTCTGCCCTCAAAACAAGCACCCCGACAAGCAAAAAGCCGTTCAGTAAACGCATCCAAGGAAGGAATCGAACAACACAGCGCTGTGTAGCAAACGCCCAGAGCCGCCCAGCAAACGCCAATTATCGGGGTCGGGGAGCTTCTTCCTTCTCGGAACTGAGGCGAAGGCAACAGCGAGCCAAGATCGGGCCGATAGAAAGCGGAGATCTCTGAGGCTCGGCGGGCTTGGAAGACGCATCGGGCGCCGCGGCCATCTCAGAGCGTTCCTCGGGTCGGGCGAAAGGGGGGGATAGCAAAGGGGGGGGGGAGAATCAGCTCGCGTAGCTGATTTTCCCGTCGCCTCCCGGCGCTGGAGGCGGCTATATACCGAGAAATGGGCCCCTCGGTGGGGCCGAAACCAGCTGCATGCCGCACATTTTGCAACGCCCCCTTCCCCTATCCCCCCCTTTCGTCCGGCCCGAGTTCCGGAACGCTCTGGGAGAGATCCGGAACGCTCTGGAATCGACTCATCTCGATTCTGGGCCCGAGGAGGAGGAGGAGGAGGAGGAGGAGGAGGAGGAGGAGGAGGAGGAGGAGGAGGAGGGGAGGAGGAGGAGGGGAGGAGGAGGAGGAGGAAGAGGAGGAGGAGGAGGAGGAGGAGGAGGAGAAGGGCGTCCGACGGACGCCAGCGGGCCAACCCGAGCGTGCGCACGGCCTCGCCCGCACGCGGGGGCCCGAGGCGCGGGCAAGGCCCCGCCGGAGGCCGCAGGGCGGAGCGCCATGCAAGAGCGAGCTGGGACGGAAGCTGGCCTCCGAGGGCCCCGCGGGCCCCACTGAAGGGGCCCTGGGGCACGCAAATAAAACCACACACGAGTAACAGGATTCCCCCCAAATGTTTCCATATTTTCTGAGTTCTTGTCTTCCCCCCCCACTGTCCATATTTGTCCCCATTTTTTTCGGGGAATCGACGATCAGTTGTGTCTGTGTGTTTTTTTCCCCTCCTGACCCACGTCTCAGACAGATCGTGACGTTGGACGTTTGAGCTTCTGTCGCCGTCGCCGCCGCCGCCGCCGCCCCCGCCGCGGCAGCAGCAGCCGCTGTCGGCACTGGGCCCGGCACCCTGGCGACCCGAGCCTGATGATGCAAGATGGCGATCAACAAACAAAAACGGGGGAAGCGATATTAAAACAGTTCACGACTGTTGCTGGCAATGTTTCGGGATTGCACATTGGTGATCTTAATTTCGCGTTTCCATACACATGAACCCCGAGCGATCCCAATTATGGGAAAGCCTATTGCATGGGCGCATCGCTTGGCTTTGCCTGTAGTTACTTGGCATTGCTTGGCATTGCTTGGCATTGCTTGGCTTTGCTTGGAATTGCTTAGCATTGTTTGGGGCAACCGGGGGCGGGACACCCGAAAAACCCGAGGATCCCGAGATACCTCCGAGAAACGGGGAACGTAAGAATTGGAAGAACCAAGGGCGAGAAACCCGGGGAATCCGACCCAGAGAACCTCCGAGCAACAGGAATCGGAGGCACCGAAGGCGAGGAACCCAGGGAACCCGAGGACCCCAGAGAACCTCCGAGCAACGAGCAACGTAAGAATCCGATATGTTCCTGGCCTGGGGCCAATTTTCTAGTCATCATCCTGGGCGCCGCCGCGTGAACGCGACCCCTTTGATTTCTGAACCATCATCCTGCATTAACCATTGACGCACTCGCGGTTTTCAGAATGTTCGGCCTCTGGGAACAGTTTCTGAGCCCGGGTGCCGTCCGTCAAACACTTATTCATCGTTCCCAGCCTCTGTGCGCACCAGCTTTTTTGACCCAGACCTACGGGGACCTCGCAGACGCCAGAGACGTCTCGCCCTTCCCGCAGGCATGCTTGCCTGGATCGTCTTGTTGACAGCCCGGGAGCCCGAGAAGGACCCGCGGCTGTCGAAACTCATGAGCACCAGCAGAACACGACCGCCCTGATCCTGTCAAGACATCAGGGGTTTAGGGACGACGACGACGACGGCGACGATGACGACGACGGCGACGACGACGGCGACGACGACGGCGAGGGCGACGACGACGATGACGACATCGACGGCGGCGGCGGCGACGACGACGACGACGACGAGAGCGGCGGTGGCACCCTCCGCTCCGCTGTGCTTTTTGCAGCGGGCCACCGCGGCCGCCGCCGCCAAGTCCGAACAAGGAGCACGGGCGTGCGCGGGCGCGCGCGCCTTCGGCTCGCGCGCCCGCGCCTCTCCGCGCTGGCCGAGCGGTCGGAACGGTGTCTGCCCAGGCGGAGCAATTGAGAGCATCGCTTCGCCGATCCCAATCCCCACTGGCATGGCCTGAGCCGCACGGGCCGATCTTCACTCGAAGGCGGGGATGCGGGCTGTGCCCTTCGGGCTTCGAGGGGCCTATGCCAAACTGTGCGGTTGAGAAGCTGTGGCCCCGTGGGGATGGGGCTCGGCTGAATGATACTGAGCAGTGGAAAAAACTCCCGTTCTGTAACGGACCAACATGATTCAATCGCGCCGTCTTCGGCGACCCGGGGGCCGTTTGTGGGCCGCCGGGCCGAAAAATCAAACACCCGAAACGAAAAACCACTTCCCGGGAAAGACGAAGGGGCCCTGGCACGCGACTGGCAACGATGCGCCCCCCCTGAACAGATTCACCCCTGTTGTTGCCGCTGAGGGAAGGGCCCCCCCTTCTTCCTCCTCCTCCTCCTCCTCCTCCTCCTCCTCCTCCTCCTCCTCCTCCTCCTCCTCCGCCTCCTCCTCCTCCTCCTCCTCCTCCTCCTCCTCCTCCTCCTCCCCCCCCTCCTCCTGGGCCTGGCGTCAGGGGCAGAACTGGCCCGAGCACCGCACCGCATCGCCGATGCATCGGCGATTCACCTTCGACGAGGGTCGAAGAGATCTGGATCGCGCCGCACCTCGCACCGGCGATGCGGCGCGATCCTCCGACTCGAGCTGCTCCCGCCCCACCTGGGCGGCCAAGAATGGAAGGACTCGCGCAGCCGAGGTCTGGGAAGGGGAGGAGGACGAGGAGGAAGAAGAGGAGGAAGAGGCGGAGAAGGAATCGCGTCGGACCCCCAGGGGCCTCTACTGCGAGTGGTGGGTGCCCAGGGATATGCCCAGACCTTCACAAGTGGCGAGAAATGCGCGGGCAATCTCTCCAGGTTGCCAGCCTTGGAAAACCTACTTCGGGGCCCAGGTACACGGATATGACGTTGGATGTCTAGGGAAGGAATGGCAAGCCCCCATAAGTTAGCACACGCAGATACACAAAACTCTCGGAGACCCCAAACGGCCGAACCAGGCCCATGGTGGCCTAAGGAGGTTTTAACTCCCAGCGCCGCCTCGGGCAAGTTGAATCCAGCCGGCTACATCCAGGGGTTGTCTGTGTCCAACCGTTAGCCACAAGCCTTACCAAGCTGAGCCCATGACTCCACGGCGTCGTGGAAAAAATCGTCGACCCCCGCGGGGTCTGCACGTGCGTGAGATCATCCCCCTCTCACTCGCCCCAAGACCCCCGATTGCGCGTCTGAGGGAGGAACGAGGGCAGCCGAGTGTAACCTCAGGTCTGCTTCAATTCCATAGTCTCCCACATGTCCCCCACCTTCCATAGTCTCCCCATGTTCCATCGGCTGCAGGGTGAGTACAACAACACCAGACAGAAATCCCAACATGGTCTCAAGATCGCCCGTAGGCCCCCCGCGAAAGCCCGCGACGCATGACAAGTATGGGTTGTGTTTGCATTTTGTCTGCGCTCGCCTGATCGACATCCAGAATGTCTACGGCGGTCCCTATCGGGCGCCAAGAGAAGACTGCGATGCCCAAGAAGGCACCAGGACAGCCAAAATGCGCCCGAGGCGGCCCCGACCCGAGAGGCTTCCACGATGGCCCCGGCGGGCCCACAAGGCTCCCCCAAAATGGCCTAAAAGGCAGCCCTTGACGCATCCGCGACGAGACTGACGCGGCCCCGCGAGTGTTCTCACGAGGTCCCGCAAAAGCCACCCACCCGAAGCGACCCAGAAATCGATGGCCGCGCCCCTCCGTGCAGTCAGTCTTTCGCGCTCGGCGGCCGCGCAGGGGCACGAGGCACGCGGAACTCGCTCTCGAGAGAGCATCGCGTCAGCGCCCGCCCCTGCATCCTCGCCGCACCGGCCGCCCCCTCCGCGGGCGCGCCCCTCGCGCGGGCGCCTCCCGCGCGCCGCCCGACCCGCCGTCGCGGCGCGTCGACCGCGTGCGCCTCCTCGGGCGCGCTCGCGCTCCGACATGCGGCCGCGGAGCCCGACGCCTCGCGCGCGGGCGACTCCCGCCGCTTCGCTGCCTCCGCCGCCGCCGTCGCGACCGCGCCTCGCGCGCGGCCGTTCCCGCGCCCGCCCGCCCAGGTGCAGTGGCATCGGCGACGCTCGGCCTGCCGCTCCGTCGGAGGCGCCACGCCCCCGAGAGCGGCCCCGCCATCAGGCCCCCACTTCCGCGCCCGCCACCACGCTGCGGCCCGCAGTGGCCCCTGCTTCCGCGTGCGCCTTCGCGCACACGAATTACGCAAAAACCTCTCTGAGCACCTGTTTCGCGTTCTCCATCGCCGCCCCTGTCCCCTCACACCGTCTGTGCTGCCTCTTCTAACCTCTTGAATGTTGCCCGCGCGTCGCGCATTGCACGCCCGATTCCCTCGCCTCCTTCGCGGCGGCCGTGCGTCTTTTGCAACACGCTGGTCGTTTTTTGTTCACTTTTGACTCCCACATCGCGAGGTCGAGTTCAAACAGCCCCTGCTGGCGTTTTCCGCACACTCGCCCCGCGGCATTGACTCTACTTCCACACCGCCTGGTCTCCCCGCACTCCCTTCGATAGCTGCAGTGGCAGTTTCGTGCCGATCATCTCGGTAACGTTGCGCAGCGATATGTGTCGTGGGCGGAGGATGAGCCGGCGCACAAGCCGACGCGCGCGCGCGATGGCTGCGCCGCTCGCCATCCATCTCCAAACGAAAGACCCTCCCCGCAATTTTGCGTGGGGCAAGCAAGAAGGCAAGCGTGAGCGGGAACTGGCATAGCAGCCCATCGTCGCAAGCCGCGCGCGCCGGGGTCGATCCGATCCATGCCCCATCTTGGGCTTCAGACCCCTATACATCGATCGATGCGATCCATGATCCTGAAGGAGCCCTGGGACACACAAATAAATACACACAAATAACATGGTTCCCCCTATTTTCCTATATTTCCCAACATCCTGAGTGGGGTTCTTGTTTTCCCAGAACACCCTCTCCTTCCTCCTCCTCCTCCCGCGTCCTTCTCCTAAACCATACCATACGATACCATTCCGCACATCACCATACCATACCAAGCCATACCATACCAATACCATACCATACCAATACCATACCATACCATACCATACCAAGCCATACCAATACCATACCATACCAATACCATACCATACCAAGCCCTACCATACCAATACCATACCATACCAATACCATACCAAACCATACCAAGCCATACCATACCAATACAATACCATACCAATACCATACCATAAGCCATACCATACCAACCAATACCATACCAATACCATGCAACACCTGTTATTTATCAGGTTTCGTCTGAGCTCCCTCCCACCATACCAATACCATACCAATACCATATCAATACCATGCGCCCCTCCCACCCCTCCAGGGAGGCCCCGCCTGAGCGAGGACGCTATTCGAAAACAGTGTTATTTAGGTTTCGTGCCCCTCCCAGGGAGGCCCCGCCTTATTCGTGCCCCTCCCACCCCTCCAGGGAGGCCCCGCCTGAGCGAGGACGCTATTCGAAAACAGTGTTATTTATCAGGTTTCGTGCCCTCCCACCCCTCCAGGGAGGCCCCGCCTGAGCGAGGACGCTATTCGAAAACAATGTTATTTATCAGGTTTCGTGCCCCTCCCACCCCTCCAGGGAGGCCCCGCCTGAGCGAGGACGCTATTCGAAAGCAGTGTTATTTATCAGGTTCCGTGCCCCTCCAACCCCTCCAGGGAGGCCCCGCCTGAGCGAGGACGCTATTCGAAAACAGTGTTATTATCAGGTTTCGTGCCCCTCCCACCCCTCCAGGGAGGCCCCGCCTGAGCGAGGACGCTATTCGAAACAGTGTTATTTATCAGGTTTCGTGCCCCTCCCACCCTCCAGGGAGGCCCCGCCTGAGCGAGGACGCTATTCGAAAACAGTGTTATTTATCAGGTTTCGTGCCACTCCCACCCCTCCAGGGAGGCCCCGCCTGAGCGAGGACGCTATTCGAAAGCAGTGCGATTTATCAGGTTTCGTGCCCCTCCCACCCCTCCAGGGAGGCCCCGCCTGAGCGAGGACGCTATTCGAACACAGTGTTATTTATCAGGTTTCGTGCCCCTCCCACCCTCCAGGGAGGCCCCGCCTGAGCGAGGACGCTATTCGAAAACAGTGTTATTTATCAGGTTCCGTGCCCCTCCCACCCTCCAGGGAGGCCCCGCCCCGCCTGAGCGAGGACGCTATTCGCGAACAGGAGGGTATTCGCAAACCATGTGATAGAAAAGGACGGAGAGGGTGAGGGCAGGTCGGCAATTTCATGACAAAATGATCCTTGATTCCGCTATCCCAATAACATCATTATGTGGGGAACTCCGTTAGCATAATTTCTGGGTTTTTGTCTTCCCCCCCACTTCCCATATTGTCCTATGTTTTCCTGGGAATCGACGATTAATTGTGTCTGTGTGTTTCTTCCCCTCCTGATATAAATCAATCGATGCGATCCATGATCCATGCGAATCAACTGGACAACATATTCGATCCTCGGGCGCGCCGGCCGCCCCGCAGCAACCGCTGCGTCGGCCCCCACGTGAGGCGCGCGGGATGACATCGCGCCGAGGGGGCAGGTTTGGCCATCGCTCGGACGTCCATTCCCTGTGTTTTTTTTGGTGTTGTGCATGGTTTTTTCGCCAAATGATCAAGGATGCTCCTCGATGGTTTTCGCCGAGACAAAATTGCACACGTCCGAGCGATGCCAGGAGGTGGCCACCTCCTCTGGCCCCGCGCCCAGCGCCGAGATCTCGCCGACGGCGGGCGAGACAGAGGAAGCGGGGTACACGTCAGCCGGCCCGTCGCAGAGAACGTGGCATGGCACCACCACTCGGCCCCGCTCTTAACTTACCCTGCTGCTGGCCGTGGTCCCCGCCGAGTGTCTGATACGTCAGCGCGCGCCCGCTGGCCGACCGTCCGTCCATGCCCCCCTGCCACTCCTCGGCCCACGACGCCGCCCAGGACACCGTGTGTTGAGCAGGGACCGACCGTCCCGGCATTCCTAGTCCTACCACGAATTGTTCTTAGACCCCAAAAATGTTCCAAAAACAAAAACAATGCTCTTAGATTATTAACCCGATGTGTTACACCAAGACGGGTTCATTCAGACATGTTCTAAGCACATCTCGTGGGAACCACGAGAGGTTCTTAGAACATCCTTTGGTGGGCCCATAGGCGAGCCGGTACACTTCGCCACTGCTCGACGTGTGGCTCGCGCCCTGCGCCACCGCTCGCATCGCCTTGCGCAGCCGAGCACTGCCCTTTGGACACCCGAAATGGGTACGGAAAAAAGGGTCCAACGCCCAGCAGCAAATGTTTCCCCTAACCAGCAGCGGCCGCTGTTGGGCAGGCGGCCCTCTGTCTCGAATGGCCACAGGGCCGCGGCGGCGCGGACAGCGGACCCTGTCCAAAGTGGACAGGAACTGCTGTTGGGCATTGTACCCATTCTTTCCGTTAAAACAGGGCTAGGATCGGGATAAATCGCTCCAGAGCGTTCCGGAGCGCTCTCAGAGCGTTCCGGAACGCTCTCAGAGCGGCCGCGGCGCCCAATACGTCCTCCCAACCCGCCGATTCTCAGAGATTTCGAGCTATCCCGATCCGATTTTGTACCGATCTTCGCGTCGTTTTATCCGTACCCATTTCCGCCGGCCAGAAGGAGGAGGAGGAGGAGGAGGAGGAGGAGGAGAAGGAGGAGGAGGAGGAGGAGGAGCAGGAGCAGGAGGAGGAGGAGGAGGAGCAGGAGCATTTCGCGTCGTTTTTTCGGGCGTCCAGAACTGCCCGTGCGGAGGCGGCTCCGCCCGCGCGGCCCCGGCCTCGGTGGACCGCCCCCGCCGCGCGCCGGGCTCGACCCGCCGCCTCGGGGCCGCGCGTGGCAGGCCCGGCTCGCCTGCCTCGCTGGAAGCCTCGGCCTGGCTCAAAATCGGTGCCAAACCTGCGGTTCGCCCTCGGCTTCTCCTCCTCCTCCTCCTCCTCCTCCTCCTCCTCCTCCTCCTCCTCCTCCTCCTCCTGCTCCTCATCCTCCCCCTCCTCCTCCTCCTCCTCCTCCTCCTCGGCCTCACCGCAGGCATGCTGCCCAAAAACAGTGCCTCTGCAGCTATCAGGCACCATGTCCCGGCCCACCTGCAGGGCGGACTCGAGGTCGCGGTCGCCGTCGGCGAGGACCCTGACCACCTCGCCTCCCGAGTGGGCTGTGCCCCCATGCCCGAAGTCAGCGGCGTCGGCCATCAACGGAACTTCGGGATGCCGTTCCTGCTGCGCCGTCGGATGGCCAATGAGAAACTGCGCCACCGCGAAGCATCCGGCAACGATGCCACTGTCGGGAGGAAGCCTCACTGGCACCACCAGCCGGACCATGACGACGTACCGAATCCATCTGAAAGCATTGGCGGCCACCCTCCGAATGTATGCCCGGAGCACATCCCAGCTCGCCAAGTTCACCAGTTTAACAGTTGCAAGTGTTACGAAGCCTTTACCAAGTTCCACACCAGAACCAAGAAATGTTGCGAGGAGCGGGAAAGGAGGGTGGAAGAAGAGGAAGGGAGAAATAGGGGGCGCGGCCCGCGCGGCAGGGATGTGGAGGAACCTCAGAAGGGAGGGTGGATGGGACGTGGGTGCGGATTGGAGGTGAGAGGGGCCTGGAGGGGTCCAAGCATCCGGCGCCGCGCGACGACCAATTTTCCCCAAGTTCTGCGTCTTTGTGAACTTGCTCTGGGTTTGACACTATCGAACAACAATCCGCTGGGATAAAACAACTATCCCTAGAGACGGGTCTGACACGTCACAACAGAACACACGACGCCCGATGTCTGGGGAGGCAGAAGACAGCACGGGAGAGAGCACACAAGAGAAATTGAGGTCGGAAGTGGGAGGGGGCAGGAAGGAAGAACAGGGAGGGGGAAGAGTCGGAGGAAGCGAGGCATGAGCCACCTCCAGCTTCCTCCTCCTCCTCCTTCTCCCACCAGCTTGCTTCGGTTCCCAGGACCACCCTGGAAGCGCCGAGAGCCCCCTAGAATCCCCAGAACATCCCCTACGACTCGTCCTCCCACTCCTGAGAGAAGGAAAACCTCCCCTCCGACGTCATGCTGGTTTCGTTGCGTTGCGCCCTCCAAAGTCATCGATCCGTTCCCCAAGGCTTGTTCTTTAATGCTGAATAGTTTGATGTTGATCACCCCCTGGCCACGGACTTCAAAACCGAGCACGTAATAAACTTACCATCTCCACTGGTGGTTACTCCAGCGTGTGATTGGAGACAGAGGGGAAAGGGATATGAGCACCATGAACCCTATGGGCCTTTATGAGCCACATGAGCCCTATGAGCCCTATGAGCCCCATGCACCCTATGAGCCCGAAGAGCCTTATGAACCTTGCGAGCCCGATGAGCCCTGTGGGCCCACTGACCCCCATGACCCTCCTTGAGACATACGAGACCTATGAGCCCTATGAGCCCTATGGCGTACGAACCCTATGGACCCTACGAGCCCTAAGAGCCCTACAAGCCGGATGAGCCCTATGAACCCCATGAGCCCTTTGAGGCCAACGAGCGTTCTGAGCCTTATTAGCCCTGAGAGACCCATGATCCCTCTGAGCCCTACGAGCCCTACGAGTTTTTTGGGGGCCCTATGTGCCCAATGAGCCGTATCAGCCCCATGTGCCCTATGAGTTCTATGAGGCCTATGAACGCCATGACCCCTACGAGCCCTATGAGCCCCATGAGCCCCATGAGCCTTATGACCCCTGCGGGCCCTGCGCGCCCCATGCGCCCCGAACTTCCCCATCTTCAAATTCCGCCCCGAATTTCTAAGCCCGGGTCACAGCAAAGAGCTTACCAGTCCACTGTACCAAAGGACCCAGTGGACCGTACCAGCCCTGCGGGCCCCATGGGCCCCATGGGTTCATTGCCCAACCCGACCGCGGTGCGTGCGACTACGGGTCGACGCGAATCTCGTTGACGCCATGCGACCAAGATTTTAAAGGCGAAGCGAAGCGAGCCGGTAAAATCTTGTATATATATACACATACACATACATATATCAGAGTGAGGGGGCTGGATCGATAGGTCACTCACTGTCCCTGGGTGCGTGGCTGAAGTGGAATTCCGCGATGCGGATTATTGTTGTTGTTGTTGTTGTTGTTGTTGTTGGTGTTGTTGTTGGTGTTGTTGGTGTTGTTTTTGTTGTTGTTGATGCTGGTGTTGTTGTTGATGTTTTTGTTGTTGTTGGTGTTGTTGTTGTTGGTGTTGTTGTTGTTGTTGGTGGTGTTGATGTTGTTGTTGGTGTTGTTGTTGTTGTTGTGATTTGTTTATTATTGTTGTTGTTGGTGGTGTTGTTGCTGTTGTTGTTGTTGTTAGTGTTATGGTTGTTGTTGTTTGTGTTGCTGTTGCTGCTGTTGTTGTTGTTGTTGATGGTGTTGCTGTTGTTGTTGTTGGTGGTGTTGTTGTTGTTGTTGTTGTTGTTGTTGGTGTTGTTGTTGTTGTTATTGTTGTTGTTGTTGTTGTCTGTTGTTTGTTGTCGTCGGACCCACCCGCGACCCACCCCGCGACCCACCCGCGACCCACCCCGCGACCAACCCACGACCCACCACGCGACCCACCCGCGTCCCACCCGCGACCCACCCCGCGACCCGCCCGCGACCCACCCTGAGACCCCCCCGGCGACCCACACGCGACCCACCGGCGACCCACCCGCGACCCATCCTCAACCCACCCGCGACCCACACCCACCCGCGACCCACCCCGCGACCCACCGCGACCCACCGGCAACCTCCCGCGACCCACCCCGCGACCCACCCAAGATTTTCGGCGCCTTCAACGGGTTTGTTTTTTGCATTCGTTCCAGGTGGAAAACCTGCGACCCAACCGCGACCCAAACCGCGCCCGCGACCCACCCGCGACCCACCGCGACCCACCCGCGACCCACCCGCGAGCCACCCCGCGACCCACCCAAAATTTTCGGCGCCGGCAGCGGTTTTTTTTGTATTCGTTCCACGTGGAAAACCTGCGACCCACCAGCGACCTAAACCGCGTTCAGTGTACAAATCGAAATGTTTGTGCCTGCGGCGGGCTGTTTTTGAATTCCTTCCAGGTGGAGGTGGAGAGCCCGCGACCCACCGCGACCCAAACAACGTTTACTGAACAAGTCAAAAATTTCGGCGCTTGCGGCGGGTTTCTTGTTGCATTCGTTCCAGGTGGAGAACCTGCGACCCACCCGCGACCTAAAACCGCGTTCAATGTACAAATCGAAATGTTCGGCGCCTGCGGCGGGCTGCTTTTGAATTCTTTCCAGGTGGAGGTGGAGAGCCCGAGATCCACCGCGACCCAAACAACGTTTACTGAACAAGTCAAAACTTCGGCGCCTGCGGCGGGTTTCTTGTTGTATTCGTTCCAGGTGGAGAACCTGCGACCCAAACCGCGTTCAGTACAAATCAAATTTTCGGCGCCTGCAGCGGGCTGGTTTCGAATAAATTCCAGGTAGAAGTGGAGCCCGCGACCCACCCGCGACCCAAACTACGTTCACTGAACAAGCCAAGAATCGGGCGCCTGCGGCGGGCTGTTGTTGCATTCGCTCCGGGGGACTCACCAGCGATCCCCCCCGCGCTGAACTTGTCAGAGCACGACGACGACGATGAGGACGAGGATGCGGACGAGGAAGATGAGGAGGAGGAGGAGGAGGAGCAGGAGGAGGAGGAGGGCGCCATCGAAAGGGAAGGTGAGGGCCACGAGGTCCGCCGGCTCGACGCCCGCGTCGCCCGCGCCCGCCCCCGCACTCTTATCCGCAATGGCGGGGTGCTGCGTAGAATATAGATATTTGATAACACATTATGCACCAACAAATTTGAACAATAATACTACTACACTAATAATACTTATAATAATACTAATAATAATAAGAATCGTACTACTAATTATACTGATCTTAATAACAATAATAATAATAGTAATGATGATAATAATAATACTAGTAAAAAATAATACTAACAACAGTAGTAGTAGTAGTAGTAGTAGTAGTAGTAGTAGTAGAAGTAGTAGTAATAATAAGAATAAACGGACCTCTGACATCATTTCGGTGCTGTTCTTTCGACCCAGACGTTCTCTGCTGGTCCCGATCGGCCAGAGAGCGTTGCCACCGAGACGCGACGGCTCAAACAAGGCAACGTTTGTCAAACGTAGGACTGGCGGAGGATAAGGGCGGAGGAGAAGTGCGGAGGGCTGAGGAGGCGTGGGAAAAACGCCCTGGGGCGCCGCGCCGGGCTGGAGAGACGGGCAGCGGGGGCGGAGGAGGAGGCCGCAGAGGAGCGCGGAGGGGGAAGTGGAGGCCGGAGGAGGGCGGAAGAGGGCGGAGGAGGAGGTGGAGGAGGGCGGAGAAGGAGGAGGGGGGCGGAGGAAGAGGCCCGAGGAGGAGGTGGAGGAGGAGGAGAAGGAGGGCGGAGGATGAGGGCGGAGGAGGAGGAGGAGGAGGGCGGAAGAGGTGGAGGAGGGGGGCGGAAGAGGAGGTGGAGGGCGGAAGAGGAGGTGGAGGAGGGCGGAGGGCGGCGAAGGAGGAGGGCGAACGAGGCGAGGACAACGGGGGATGAGGCGCTCCGGCGGCTCGGGGTCGCGAGATCAGGACACCCACGCAGAATTCACCTCGGTTGACCGAGGGCCGCTCCTCCTCCTCATCCTCCTCCTCCTCCTCCTCCTGGCCATCCTCTCCCTCCTCCTCCTCATCCTCCTCCTCCCCCTTCCTCTTTTGTATCTCCTCCTCCTCCTCCTCCTCTTCATCGTCGTCTCCCTTTCTTGTTTTCCCTCGTCCTTCTCCTCCTTCTCTTCCTCCTCTCCCTTCCTCCTTCTCCTCCTACTCCACCTCTTTCTGCTCCACCTGCTCCTTCTCCTCCTCCTCCTCCTCATCCTCCTCCTCCTCCTACTCCTCCTCCTCCTCCTCCCCTTCCTCCTCGTCCTCCTCCTCCTCCTCCTCCTCATCCTCCTCGAAAGCTATGCTTAGCACGCTCTTGGCTTCACCCGACTCCGCTTCGGCACATTGCCGACGCACCTCTGACGTGCACGGCCTCTTGCTTGTCTGTCGACCGAGGCCCGGCGACATCTGGCTCCGGGCTGCTGCTTAGCCGATCCGTCTTATGGGGTCATGACAAGTCGCCCAAAGCAGCCAAGATCTGGTCTATGGTCTGTGGGGGGAGTACGGTCTCAACTTGTATTAAGGACGGGTGGAAAGGACGCAAGACCGTTGGAGGCCGAAGTTGGGGATTTGTTGTTTGGTCGGCGGGCGACCAGCGAAGAGGGCAAAGGACACTAGGGTACCCTAGATGAAGGCGCGCGTCCTTACTAGGCGCGTTGACTGTACGGCGGCCCGCGCCGATCGGCGGAAAACCGGAGGAGGATGAGGAGGATGAGGAAGATCAGGAGATGACGAGGAGGAGGAGGAGGAAGAGGAGGAGGAGGAGGAGGAGGAGGGGAGAAACATCGCCTGTGACGCCATACACCAAAAACAGCTGCACCCCCCCCCCGATATGCATGCCCCCCATATGCCTATCCCCCACCTATCGTTGCCCCTATTGTCCGTTTCGTGCATGTGATGTTGCTCGATGATCGAAGATTCAAGATTGTTTGTTTTGCTCGATGAACCAAGATGCTCGTAGACGGTCCTCGCCGCGATCCGGACCCCCGACGTTATGATTTCTTCATGACGTCGACCCCCAGAGGTCTCGACCCCATCCACAGGACTGGAATTTCTCATCCCGAGGACTGGCGAGGGCCCCAAGGGGCAGAAAAAACTGCGACAAACCTCCCGTCGCTGACTTCTTCACGACTCCTCCTCCTCCTCCTCCTCCTCCTCCTCCTCCTCCTCCTCCTCGAGAGGTGGGGCCGGGGCAACCAGGCGCGCGCCCGAGCGCTGCCGAGCCGCCAGGGCTCCGACGTTCAGGTGGAAGGACTGCGCGCCGCCGCCCTGGGCCGGGGCTGGGGAGTACCTCCGCGAGAGCCGGCAGCGAAATGAAATAAGAAGCCCCCTCCTCTTTCCCCTCCTCCTCCTCCTCCTCCTC